>JARSSU010045744.1:0-14311 GCA_029619165.1 Eurosta solidaginis
TTATAACTGAAAAGTTGTTTGATGTAATTTTAATTTGAGTGTAGTAATTGAAAAAGTACAGCAACAATGTTGATGTGAAATTTAAAATCCTGCACAAATAGAAAATATTTTGTGTGGAGCGTTGCAATATGAGGTATTTCGAAGAAAACTTTTTACTCAACGAAAAATCATCGACTAAGCAGATAGCTCGAAAGTGTTGTATTTTGAGCTGAGACTAAGAAAGATTAAGCAAAGAATTTATTCTAATCTAAGGTCGTTTTATTCCTTAGTCAACTCTAAAAAAAACTAATTTTAATGATGTTAAGTTGTAATCAAGACTATGAAATTGCCAATATGTTTTCCACCTTTTTGATGTACAAACACCTTTTTTTCACGGGTATTGGGGAATCCTGATTGCAAGCGAATGATATGGGTGTAAGGATAAGCGTAGTCTTTGTAAAATGTATGCTATATGGGGGATACATGTAAAATGTAAATGAAGGCATGTGTATATTGAATGTGTAAAGTTCTAGGATATGTTTAACGCGTAGGTGTAGTATGTGGGATTGAGAGTTTGTATGGAGTAATAGAGAATGAGAGTGTAAGTAAAGTAAGTAGGTACATTGTAGCGTAATGTGGGAGTAATTTATGTGGTAGAGTTGATATGAGCGTCATCAAACAGCAAATCAAGGCAAACATATTACCTACACATTAAGTAAAGTATCTGAGCTAGAATGCGTACACTGCTGTTGGGAGTAGAGAGCCAGAAAAAACATGAGCAACTGCGTGACTTTTATATAAATAATAAAATATTATAGAATAAAAAAATATGTATTAAAAAAAAATAAAAAATTTACATAAAAAAATATATAAATGAACAAAAATAAAAAACAATGAAATGAACAAAATAAACAACAAACATAAAATTGAATAAAGTAATATAAAATAGATTAAAATAAAATAAAATGAAATACAATAAAATAAACAAAATAAAATGAAATAAAATAAAGTAAAATAAATTAAAATAAAATAAAATAAAGTGAATAAATTAAAATAAAATAAAACAAAGTGAATAAATTAAAATAAAAAAATAAAATAAAACAAAATAGAATAAAAGAGTGCAATAAAATTTAAAAAAAAATAAAACAGATAAATAAAATAATATAGAATAAAAAATATATATTAAAAAATAAATAAAAAATTTAAAACATAACGTAAAAAACATATATAAAATTAACAAAAATAAAAAACAATGAAGTGAAGAAAAATAAAATATCAACATAAAATTGAATAACTTATATAAAATAGAATAAAATAAAATAGAAAAAATAAAATAAAATAAAACGAAATAAATAAATATAATAAATTAAAATGAAATAAAATAAATAAAATAAATAAAACAAAATAAAATTAATAAAATAAAATAAGAGAAAGTGAATAAATTAAAACAAAAGAACATAAAGTAAAATAAAACAAAATAAAATAAAACAAAGTGAAATAAAAAAAACTAAAATAAAATGATTTAAAATAAAATAAAGTAAAAACCAAATTAAATAAGATCGATGATTTATCCGAATGATTTCGCAACTCGACTCTCATACCTGCTCTCTGAGAGCATAACTCAGCCTGAAGGAATACAGGAGCAGTGGGAGCATATCTCCAAAGCACTTCGTACTGCCGCCGAGGAAAAATTTGATTACCGGCGGCCACGGAAAAATAACTGGTACGATGAAGAATGCCGCGTTGCAGCCGAAAGAGAAGACGCTGCCTACAGGGCTACGTTAAAAGCGAGCGCAACAAGAGGAGTGTGTGAACGCTGCCGCGAGTTAAAAAGGGAAGCGCGATGCATTTTCTGGAAGAAAAAAAAAGGCGTGAGGACGAGGAGCTTGAGCTGCTAGCCACCAGGTACAACGCCCGAAATTTTACCAAAAAATTTGGCGACAGACGGAAGGTTTTAAAACCGGGGCAAACTACTGTAAGAACGAAAACGGCGACCTTGTAACTGATGTCCAAAGAGTACTTAGATTATGGAGGGAACACTTCTCTGCTCTCCTAAATGGAGACAACGATTTACCGCACAGAGATGACGAACCCGATGCCGCAATCGATGATGATGGATAATGTCCCCCCACCTGATTATGGCGAAGTCAGAATAATAATAACCAAATTTAAAAACAACAAGACCGCGGGCGCTGATGGAATTCATGCGGAGCTATTCAAATAGGTAAGGCGCATGCATCATCTTCTTCGCAAAATATGAGCGGACGAGTGCATGCCCGACGATTGAAATCTAAGTGTTCTTTGCTCAGTCCACAAGAAGGGGGATACTGCAAACTGCACCAACTATCGCGTAATCAGCCTTCTTAATATCGCATATAAGGTCCTGTCAAGTGTATTGGCGAAAGATTGAAGCCCACTGTGAATTAAATGATTGGACCTTATCAGTGCGGCTTCAGACCTGGTAAATCTACCATCGACCAGATTTTCACAATGCGCCAAATCTTGGAAAAAACCCGCGAATAAGAATCGATACATATCACCCCTTCGTCGATTTTAAAGTCGCCTTCGACAGCACGAAAAGGAGCTGCCTATATGCCGCTATGTCTGAATTTGGTTTCCCCGCTAAAACTTATACGGCTGTGCAAAATAACGTTGAGCAACACCATCAACTTAGTCAGAATTGGGAAGGACCTCTCCGAGCCGTTCGAAATTAAACGAGGTTTCAGACAGGGGGTGACCCCCTATCATGTGATTTCTTTAATTTGATGCTGGAGAAAATTATACTAGCTGCAGAACTTAACCGCTATGGAATAATATTCTACAAAAGCGCGCAATTACTGGCGTATGCTGATGACATTGATATCATCGGCATAAACACCTGCGCCGTTAGTTCTGCTTACTCCAAACTGGCAAAATAAGCGATAAAGATGGTTTTGATGGTGAATGAGGACAAAACGAAGTACCTGCTGTCATAGAGCAAAGAGTCAGTGCATATGCGCCTTAGCAACCACGCTACTGTTGGCAGCCTTAATTTCGAAATAGTAAAAGACTTCGTTTATTTGGGAACAAGCATCAACACTAGCAACAATATCAGCTCTCAAATCCAGCGAAGAATCACTCTTTCCAATAAATGCTACTTTGCACTAGGTAGGCAATTGAATAGTAAATTACTCTCTCGGTAAAAGAAAATCATACTCTACAAGTCACTTATCGTACCCGTCCTGCTATATGGTGCAGAAGCATGGACCATGACAACAGCAGATGAAGCGGCTCTGGGAGTGTTCGAGAGAAAAGTTCTTCGAAAGATTTATGGACCCCTACGCGTTGGCGATGGCGAGTACCGAAGAAGATTTAACGATGAGCTGTACGAGCTATACGCAGACATCAACATAGTCCATCGAATTAAAACGCAGCGGCTGTGCTGGCTAGGCCATGTTGTGCGAATGAAAGATGCCACTCCGGCCAAGAGAGTGTTTCTATTGGAACCCGCTTATGGAAGCAGAGGTAGAGGGCGGGCCCCGCTCCGTCGGAAGGAACAGGTGGAAAACGATTTAAACTCCCTTGGTGTGACCAATTGGCGCCGGTTGGCGGAGCGAAGGAGCGACTGGCGCGCCTTGTTGGACGGCCATAACCGTTTAAAACGGTTAAGCGCCAATTAAATAAAAAAAAATAACAAACTTATCCGTTCGCTTCGACAATTTTTGGATTTAGCATCGAAAAATTGTCGATATGTTATTAATATTTAACCGATTTAATATCGAATTGTTACCAATTTCTTATTGAAGTGTTATCCATATTTATCGGTTTTTTATTAAAAAGTTATCGACAGCTTATCGAAAAGTTATTGATATATTGTTGAAATGAATTCAATTAGTTACCGATTTCGTTATCAAATCTGTATCGATTTGCTATCGAAAGGTTGCCGATTTCTTATCGGAGAATAGCTAGTTCGTTATCAACATGTTATCGAATTCTTAACGACAACTCCTAGCTTTATTAGGCAAGAGATACCGACAAAATCTCAGCACAAACTGATCCAACTTTAATATTACCGATCGATAACAAGCCGGTAAGAAACCAATAAGAAGCCCATGACTAGTGAACCTGATGAAATTTCGTCTATTGTGCTGAAAACATGTGCTAATTTCTGTGTAAATCACTTACATGTCTTTTTAAGGTATGCCTAAAGCAAGGGATATTTCATGCAATTTGATAAGAAGTACCTTACTCTTGTTCTCACTTCGCGCCTCTTACGTCTTCGGCTCTTTAAATAATTTATAATATACTCCAAACATGTGATTTTACTTAGATTTAGTGCGGTGACTTTAGTGAAGCTACCTTGATTGAAATGTGTAAAACTTTTGTTTCAAGTTCTCTGAACTCAGACCGTTATTGACTGGTATACTACAAGGATCTTCCCTTGGTCTTATATTATTTATCTTTTGCATAAATTACATATTTAATTCGTGTTGGCATGGGAATATGCATTTCTACGAAGACGGCATCCCCCCTGAAAAGAAAACAGTAGACCTGTGTGTCGAGCTTAATGGTGATCTGTCATCTATAAAAGCTTGAGCTCTGCATAATGACCTTTTTGTAAGCTGCAAGAGGTCATATGAGCTTGTGCCTAAACTTATCAACTCGGGCTTTATATTTGATGATCACCTCAGCTCTTTTATTAGCACCGTATAGTCATTATTAAGAAACTTAAGATACTCTGCCACAAATACCACGGTTGTTATAAGAAGAAAAAAAAGATACGGCTCTCTATTAAAGTAAAACAGCCGTAAAAAATATGAGAAGCAGTATCCGCATTGATACGTTGTTTGTTTTAATAAAACCAAGTAAGGAAGGCTAAGTTCGGGTGTAACCCAACAATACATACTCAGCTGAGACCTCTGGAGACAAAATAAGGGAAAATCACCATGTAGAAAAATGAACCTAGGTAGCCCTGGAATGTGTTTGTATCACATGGGTATCAAATGGAAGGTATTAAAGAGTATTTTAAAAGAGAGTGGGCCATAGTTCTATAGGTGGATGATTTTTCGAGATATCGCCATAAAGGTGGACCAGGGGTGACTCCAAAATGTGTTTGTATGACATGGGTATCAAATGAAAGGTGTTATTGAGTAGTTTAAAAGGGAGTGGGCCTTAGTTCTATAGGTGGACGCATTTTCGAGATATCGCCATAAAGGTGGACCAGAGGTAACTCTAGAATGTGTTTGTACGACATGGGTATCAAATGAAAGGTGTTATTGAGTAGTTTAAAAGGTAGTGGGCCTTAGTTCTATAGGTGTACGCATTTTCGAGATATCGACCAAAATGTTGACCAGGGTGACCCAGAACATCATCTGTCGGGTACCGCTAATTTATATATATATATGTAATACCACGAATAGTAGTCCTGCCAAGATTCTAAGGGCTTCTGATTTCGCCCTACAGAACTTTTACATTTTCTTAATATGCAGGTGTCACACCCATTTTGCAAAGTTTTTTCTAAAGTTATATTTTGCGTCAATAAACCATCCAATTACCATGTTTCATCCCTTTTTTCATATTTGGTATATAATTATGGCATTTTTCGTAATTTTCGATATTGAAAAGTGGGCGCGGCCATAGTCGGATTTCTTCCACTCTTTATACCAAGATAAAATGAGTTCAGATAAGTACGTGAACTAAGTTCAGTAAAGATATGTCGATTTTTGCTGAAGTTATCGTGTTAGCAGCCGAGCGGTAGGACAGACGGTCGACTGTGTATAAAAACTAGGCGTGGCTTCACCGATTTCGCCCATTTTCACAGAAAAAAGTTATCGTCATACAATCTATGCCCCACAAGGATTGGTAAATTTTTGTTCGACTTATGGCGTTAAAAGTATTCTAGACAAATTTAATGAAAAAGGGCGGAGCCACGCCCATTTTGAAATTTTCTTTTATTTGTGTGTTTTGTTGCACCATATCATTGCTGGAGTCGAATGTTGACATAATTTACTTATATACTGTAAAAAAGATATTCAATTTTTTGTTAAAATTTGACTTAAAAAAATTTCTTTTTAAAGTGGGCGTGTTCGTTCTCCGATTTTGCTAATTTTTATTTAGCACACATGTAGTAATAGGAGTAACGTTCCTGCCAAGTTTCATCATGATATCTTCAACGACTGCCAAAGTACATCTTGCAAAACTTTTAAATTACCTTCTTCTAAAGTGGGCGGTACCACGCTCATTGCCCGAGATTTTACTAATTTATATTTTTCTTCATAAGGTCAACCCACCTACCAAGTTTCATCGCTTTATCCGTCTTTTGTAATGAATTATCACACCTTTTCGGTTTTTCGAAATTTTCGATATCGAAAAAGTGGGCGTGGTTATAGTCCGATTTCGTTCATTTTAATTAGCAATCTGAGATGAGTACCCAGGAACCTACGTACCAAATTTCATCAAGATTCCTCAAATTTACTCAAGTTATCGTGTTAAGGGACAGACGGAGGGACGGGCGGGCGGACGGACATGGCTAAATTAATTTCTTTTTCCCCCGGAGTTATTCGAATATACTCTGTGAGCTCTGCTCAGCTGAGTATAAAAACATGTAGTTTCTTTTGGTTACCTAAAAAGTGCTTTCGTTTGTAGTTCCCCACATTTTTCACTATGATTTTTCGAAAAGAGTGTGAGTACTGCAAGAGTAGATATGAATTTAAAGCCGCTACACCTTCATACGTATTTGTAATTTGAAAAGTACTTTCGCACGTATAAACTCACATTTCTTTGTCAAGTCCGTCAATACATTTTCGAGTTATAGATACCAACATTCTTTGTTATATGGCAGTATGCGAACGAATTTTAAAAACGTGCAGTTCTTGTATACCTTGAGGTGTACCTCTCCCACTACCTGCAGTTCTACCGCCACTTCTAACTCCACCTTTACGTCTAAATCTACCACCATTTCTAGCTTTATCCCTACTTCTATCTCTTCCTCTACCTCTTCCTACTTCTATATCTACTGGGTAAAACTTCCGCTCAAAGCAATATTAAAACTAAAAAACAAGTTTTTTCAATTAGAAACAGTTTTTCTAAGCGGTGTCGTCCCTCGGCAGTGATTTGGCTATCATTCCGAGTGTATTTCTGCCACGAAAAGCTTTTCAGTGAATATAAATCATGTAGGTCCCGTTGCGTTAATTAGAAATGAAGCCTATTGAAAATAAGAAAAAAATTCTGAACTGCGCTTTCCTACCTAGTACTATAAAGCGTATGAGAAACTTTTTGAATTAATATTTCTTTAACTTGTCTGCCCCGCTTGACTGGATTCTATAACATAACCATGGTTCACCAAAATTTAGAAGTGCTTAAACGGCAATTACCCACCGACATGTGCCGTACGTACGGACGTTTGTCGTACGAGACACGTTTGACCGAACCCTCAAGCCCGTAGGAATCAATGTGTGCGTCTGTGTACATGTACATAACATATTTGTGTGTGTATTGTTTACACATAAGCAATGTTGCCATTGATTTAATTTTTGATGTTGTAAAAGGCTGGAATTAATATTAAATAAATATAAACAGATTACATATTTATAATCTGCACTCTTACATAATTATTTCGAATTATTCAAGGTTCGAATCGAGCTCAAGGCCAGAACAATAATTTTTTTTCTAATGATAATTATTGTTATTTTTTAATTTTTTTAAATTTGAAAAATTGTATTTTGTTTTTGGAATAGTAAGTAGAAAATTTTTCAGACAACCGGCCATAGCTGCGCAGATAGATCCATTTCGAAGGGTGCTAAGCCTTCATCATCAGTACGCTTTAGGCAAACAAAAAAAATTATTGGTCTGGCCTTGAGCTCGATTTGAACCTTGAATGATTTATCAATAGGCCGATAAAAACAAAAACAATTGTTAATAAACCATGAGCACTTGGGAATGTCAAACAAAGTAATTGACAATAAACAAAAATCCAGCATTATCAGTGATTTGCACCAGATGGCGCAACACTGAATAAATATAGTTGGTAAAAAGGAATGGAAGTAGCAAATTTGCCAGTCAAACAACCACCGCTGTATAGCTAAATGGTTAGCGCAGCATGCCTAAAGCGTACTGATGATGAAGGTTTAGCACCCTTCGAAATGGATCTATCTGCGCAGCTATGGCAGGTTGTCTGAAAAATTTTCTACTTACTATTCCAAAAAAAAATACAATTTTTCAAATTTAGAAAAATTAAAAAATAACAATAATTATCAATAGAAAAAAAATTATTGTTCTGGCCTTGAGCTCGATTCGAACCTTGTATTATTTATCAATAGGCCGATAAAATCAACAACAATTGTTATTTCGAATTATTTTCACAATTTTTCAAACTTTAATTAGGTGTTTTTGCATTAAACTGCAAACGGTCAAAAATTAGCGCACAAAAGTTTATTAGGCAACTCTGTCTAGTGAGGGAGCGATCAGCTGACAATTTCTTATGGGAAAAATCAAAATTGTTTTGATTCCTACGTTCCGGGCTACGTACGTACGGGCGTTGCACGTCGGTGAGTTTTCGTTTACATTGCACATTCATAAATAGGTCGTGTCAGCTGACACGTTTTTTTGAACGTACGTTTGTGAGTAACTACGGCTTTACACATTCGCATACGTAGTGATTGCACAATTTTGCCATGCAATTCAAAGCCCTATAGCTAAGACATCCTTACGCCGTCTTAGGCGATTATTATATAAGACTACATATATATTTTACATAAATGAACTTATGCCATAATGTTTCCAGTCATCAAGTCCATTTCTTTTGAAGAATGATTATGTAGAAGCGCAACGTAAATTTACTTTTTTTATTTCATATTTTTGCGTCTGGAATATTACTTTGTGAAAAGGAAAGCGCTTTTATTTTACAAATACAACAATCAAATTTGCACAGAATCATATCTAAAGCAGCTTTGAAAATAAATATTTTCTTGCCAAAACAAAATTATTTCGATATCCGATTTGTGCCATTAGTAAAGTAGAAAAAATTCACAGAATATAATACGCCTACAAAGACATAAAATAATGATACATACTGTGATATATGTATATATACATATGTATTGATTCCCTGTAGAGAATTTGGCACCATTTGAAGTATGCACTCAATCTCTTCCACATGCTTTCAACTGGAAACTTTAAAATTGTGATGTCCTAGGCGGTGGAAATTGTTCCCGCTGCAGTACTATTTCTTTAGTTCCATACTAAATAAAACTAGTTCTAATTTAAGACTTTAGTTATAGCTCTTAGCCAGAAATAAGTAACTAGTGATACTGAATTCCCTACAGGGTTTGTATGTATAAAATATAAATGCTCACAATCCACCCTAGAGCTAAACGGATTTCGTTTAATAACAAAAGCATTTTGTAAAATTATCAAACAAATAAACAGCCAAATCATCATCATTATCTAGCATAATATGCATTTTTTTCCTATCACATATTTCTTTGCTAAAGTATCGAAAAAAGGGGCGGGTAAAAATACGCATGTGTTTGTGTACGATGCGGTCTTAACTTAAACGCCTTCGAATCTGCCTTCTTCTTTTGTCTTCTTAAACTGAACATCGTTAATCGCAGCAATTTTTGTTGTTGCTTTACCGGCTATGGCCTACTTACAAGTGTCATTTGCATTATTATGGCATTAAAGGCAACTGGGTGTCATTTTATGTTTTTAAATTTTTGATTGTGCTTGCTTTTATGTAGAACTATCTTTACGGCGGCTGCCGTGGTAAGGTGGTGGCGTGCTCCGCCTACAATACCGAAGATCCTAGGTTCACGCCCCAGGTATAGCAACATCAAAATTTTGGAAATAAGTTTTTTCAATTAGAAGAAATGTTTCCAAGCGTGGTCGCTCCTCGGCAGTGTTTGGTATTTCTGCCACAAAAAGCTCTCAGTGTAAACTCATCTGCCTTGCAGATGCCGTTCGGAGTCGGCATAAAAATGTAGGTTGCGCCTCGACAATTTGTAGCAAAAGTCAACACGATGCAAATTGAACGAGAAGCTCGGCCTAAAATCAGGCTATCGCGCCGGACGTACATTTTTTTTTATTTTATATTGACCAAAATCTATATGACATATGAATTTTACATCTATGATATAAAAATGAGTAGCTGAATGTGTTGCTTAGCGCAAAACTCGAAAACGGTTTGACCGATTTCGCAAATTCTTTTTTAGAATATTCCTTAATATACGAGGATGGTTTTCGCGGAGCAAACAACTCTTTCCAGGAAGGGGACCAGGGCGCAATCTTCTCGAACAAATTCTATCCACGGTTCGAATTGCCTGATGTGGGAGAATAAAAAGTAATACTTTTTTAAATGTTATGCAGATAAACCAAAGTTAGGGGAGAACAACGTCTGCCGGGTCTGCTGGTATATTCTAAATCTTAAGATTTGGTTTTCTAAATATCTTGATATTTAAATGAAGGAATATCTAGACCCCGCTCTTGTTACTTAACCACACCGCAAGGGCTGAATTAATTCGAAACTCATACGTCTTACGCAAAAATAATAGTTAAAAAATCCTTTCTGTCAAAAAGATTTTGCCCTGAAACTATTTGAAAACAGACTCGAAATTATTCAAAAATCACTCTCATAATGTTCGGAAAAGAATACCACAATGAACAGAATCCTTTGAGATAATTTTCAATTGACCATTCAATGAAAGCAATACTAAAATTATTACGAAATATCACCGAAGAAGTCACAAATATAACTTTTTACAACCCAGAAGTATTTCCGCAGTGTACTGAAGTGATCCCAAAAACAGTACCTATTTGGTTCCGAAATAGTCTTAAGTACAGTCCCGAAATGTACCCGAAAAGGGTTCGATTTTATCCTTAAAATAATTGCGAAACGATATCGAAGTAGTCCCGAAATAAGCGCATATATTCGATATATGATGAATTTCATATCCAATCCAATATGCGTTGAACCCGACCCCCTCAGAATTTGATGAAATTTTGCATGGGGTTACATCTTACCCACCCAAACACAACCTCATTTTTAGAAATTGCATTTTCGAAAAATTGTGGGCGTGGCAAGGTATCGAAATATCCGAAAATATTAGAAAAATTATGATAATAGGTACTTTTAAAGTGTGATTACTACGGAATGGCTTTACCGATTTCAAAGATCTTCATACCATTAGAAAGGTATTGAAATAAGATTTCAAAAAATACACTGTAAAAAATTTTTTTTAAATAAAATTTAAAACTGAAAAAACACTTCAAAGATCAAGCGATTTTGAAAAATAAAATTTTATTTTAGAAAGGTCTATTTAATATATATAACATATCTGAAAACTAAAATGGGGTAATTTATTTAAGTAAATGCATTTCTTGGTTACTTTCTGATATTTTGATATCACGCGTAAATTAATCAACCAATTTCAAAAATTTTTATACCGTTAGAAAGGTATTAAAATCACCTTTTGAAAAAATACACTGTAAAAAATTTTTATTACAGTGGGGTGCACCCCAGCTAACATCAAAACAACGGCTCGAATACTTCACGTACAAGGAAAAGGTCGGCGGCTCAATGTACTTGAGAACATGGAGATATACAAGTTAAAAACATTTGACGGCAGGATAATAAACGAACAAACCAACACTATCTCTGACGAAATATTTGAACCCTTAAAACTAGTTTACAAAAAACAGCACAAGCCAGAAGGTACAGCAACCAAACACGTAACAATGAACAAGCAAAAACGAAAAATTTACCAAACGGCAAAAATCACCGATTTCTACCTACCTCAACCTACCGCTTAGCTAACAAGCGGTATGTCTAGATACCTACAAAAACAACCCTTGGAAAAGGTAACAATTCGGACGTATCAATACCGCGCACACACACATGCATATTAATGTTACCTACCACGGACACATAGATTGACATTACCTGCCACAGCACCCATGGACTATAAAAAACAACACAACGGATAGACACAGACCAGAACGAAACTAGGCATTGATATGGAATCAACTAATAAATACAGATATGTGCAGCTATCAAGAAAATTTTCCTCTCAACTTCGAAACATTAGCTTAAACGAAGCAGCGCTGATATCTGAGCATTTTTCAGCAGTCTCCGACATTCATCGTTGCCGTATTTGCGAAAGTTGTCGCTTTAAACTTAAGGATGCTATCAAGATTGCTGATAATCAGCGTTCTACTGAAACGGAAAGTGAAGAGGCACAAGAAATCTTGACTAGCGGTGAATTGTATCAAGAATATAAGGAAGTTCCAACATGCAGCAGCTATACTAAATCACTCGAACGCAACGAACTCGTCGACAATATAAATAAGCATGTTATTCCTCATCTTGGTAGCCATCCATCGCCAATGAAGCGAAAATATTTAGAAAGGGATTCATACTGCAAAAAAAAACACAGCAAATTGCGCAAAGTATTTCGTATTCACTTGGAGGTGGTTCACTGTCAACTTTATCAGAAGACCTAAAGAAGATCAAAGTTTACTACGAACAAATTTTGGAGAACATGAAATATCAAATCGAAAACTGCTCAAGTAATTTGGATAAGCAAAAAATATTATCTCTATTACCAAACACCATGACATCTAAGGAAATTAAAGACATTTTTGGGCATGATTTATCTTACGAATTGATAAAAATTAGCAAAGATATACAAAAAAATAAAACAAAGTTTTCGGACGTTAAACGCTCTAGCATGGACAGGCGTAGTTTACCTGATCAAACTTTAAGCACAGTAAAATTGTTTTATGAAGATGATGAAATCAGCCGAATCATGCCTGGGTCACAGGACTCAATTGTAATAAGACAAGGAAACATACGCGAGAAAGTTCAAAAAAGACTAATGCTGTCATCGCTTCGTGAAACTTACTATGAATTTAGAAAAATACATCCTTCACTTCAATTAGGATTTACAAAATTTACCATGTTGCGACCAGAGAATTGTATCAAACTTGGGGTTGGAAACCAGCAAAATGTTTGTGTGTGCACATTGCATCAGAATGTAAAACTGATGTTCGAAAAATCCGGTTTGAAATCGATGGAAGGTCAACATAATTTCAGAAGCTATAAATATGTTATTAAATTCGTTGTCTGTAATGGTAGTATAGGAAACAGCGAGTGTTGCGTATCAATGTGTGGTCGGTGCTACGATAATTTAACGAACCTTAGAACGATGATGTTGGAATATTACGAAAAAAATTCGATTCAAGAAGTCATTTACAAAAAATGGAACACACACTCAGATGTAATCTCGAAACCATTTCCTCTACTACAAACACATTTGTTGACGATTTTGTACAACACATCAATAAGCTGCGCAAAGTTGTATATTAAATCTAAATAAATAAAAATAAAAATTAACTTTATTAAGTGTATGTCGATTTATTGTGCGTGTCTGAAAATTTGATAATACGATTCTTTTCGAATCTATTAGAATACTTAGTCATAGTATCTGTATCTGTATAACTTCCAAAGTATAGCTAGGTACCTTTTTTGTCACACAATAATAGCAAAATAAAAAAAAAGTTAACAAGAGATGGTTTTACTTATAAATTTTTTTAAAAGAAAAAAAACACCATTCTAGCTTTTATATTAAATCAACCTTTCTAAAAAAATTTTTTTTTAATCGCTTGGTCTTTGAAGTGTTTTCCCAGTTTGAAAAAAAAATGTAGAAAAAAATTAAAAATTTTTTTTTCTTTCGGTGTAATATAGAATCTTTACAGTATATGTTTTCAAAGGTGATTTTAATACCTTTCTAACGGCATAAAATTTTTTTAAATTGGTTGATTAATTTACGCGTGATATCCAAAAATGAGAAAGTAACCAAGAGATGCATTTACTTAAATAAATTACCCCATTTTAGTTTTCAGATATGTTATATATATTAAATAGACCTTTCTAAAATAAAATTTTATTTTTCAAAATCGCTTGATCTTTGAAGTGTTTTTTCAGTTTTAAATTTTATTTACAATTTTTTTTTCAGTGTACTAAAAAATTTTTACAGTATATTTTTTTGAAAGCTTATTTCAATACCTTTATAATGGTATGAAGATCTTTGAAATCGGTAAAGCCATTCCGTAGTAATCACACTTTAAAAGTACCTATTATCGTAATTTTTCTAATATTTTCGGATATTTCGATACCTTGCCACGCCCACAATTTTTCGAAAATGCAATTTCTAAAAATGAGGTTGTGTTTGGGTGGGTAAGGTGTAACCCCATGCAAAATTTCATCAAATTCTGAGGGTGTCGGGTTCAAAATGTACGTTTTTTTCAGCCTTTGATATGAAATTCATCATATGTGGCTTGTTCTTTTTCATATATATAT
>JARSSU010045745.1:0-48515 GCA_029619165.1 Eurosta solidaginis
GCCGGGTACGCTTGTTCATTAAAACAAAAGTCGAACTATTACGATAGATCTTATGAATTCCATATAAATTTAATAGATACTCCAAGTCTTTATGCCGTTGGAAAAACCGAAGGCTAATAATTTTGCTTTCATGTAAAAGCTGCATTTGCCTCACGTAGAGTGCAAAATTATCAACTTTACTAGGCTTGCCTTAGAGGAAATAGAAAAGAAAAACATATTTTCATACATACTATATACTTTCCATATATGTACATATGTACATATATTTTGCTGTATGACGCTAGATAGGACACTCCTTAATTAATTTTCCATGTGCCTGCTAGTAAAAAAGCAACAAAGCGACAGGGAAAGTATGCAAAGTATCCTGTCTTTGAAGTTTTTTTTTCTAAGAGGTGAAACAACAAACAGTAAGCTAAACATAAGTAAAAGAGAAACGCATGTAAATTGCTGGCTCTTGAGAAATGTTTAGAAATGTTTGTTTAGAGTGTTATTAACACAGTAAAGTCAGCCAAGTGAAACACGGTCAAACGACAAAGTGAAACCTATCGGTTATTTGAAAAGAGGAACAATTAAGAAACAAAAAAAAAAAAAAACTGGCCGCATAGTCAAAAGGCGTTATGGTTATAATTGCTACCTTCACAGAACAACAATTGGACGACCTACCAGGTAAGAGTTTTTGTAATTTGTTTGAATAATTTACAGATTTTCTAAAATTTTGCTTAATTGTACATGCACCTAAAGGACTGCACATTTTACGCGTAAGGAAATTTTTGCGGTAAGGTTTATTAAATATTTTTGAATAAAAATGTATGTTTTAGTGTGTTAGGTTTGAATTGTGTTAGCTTGAAGTGTATTATCCTGAGGATATTGTTGTTGTTGTTGTGTTGTTTGTTATTGTAGCGATAAGAACTCTCCCCGAAGGTTTTGTGAGTGTTATCGATATTGAATGGTCCTTTGCCGGGAATAGTACGGTATGTTCCAGTTTCAAGGCACATACGGTACTAGCCCGACCATCTCGGGAACGACCTTAGTATGACCACAAAGAACATTTTAGGCCATACCGCCTCTCCATCTCTAGATCGATGAGAAATTAGGGTCGCCAGAGCCTCGGCTGCTAAAAAAAAAACAGGATTCGCGCCAGGTAGGTGAGGTTGACAATGGGTTTGGAGAGGCTGTAATTTACGCTGGGATAACCCACACCCCTTGTATCAGTTTTGATATTTTAGTCGCCTATCTTATCATAACTGCCGCTGGTTTATTCCGAGGAAAGCTCGCCTTAAATCTTTTCGGAGGTTATCGCGCCTTACATTGTTTTTTATACGCATCATCCGACGAGTTTTCTAGCTGCATAACACGTTCACTCACACGGTAATGCTATAGATTCATTGAGAGCTTAAAAAGTGCCTGAGTTTCTAATATTTTTGAATACATGAGCTAGACAAAAAGATGTCGCTGTTGTGTTAATTTAGACATAAGGCTAATGGTCAAGCAGTGACATCTATTTGTGAAAAGTGGGTTTTTTAAGGCAGTGTGTGCAAACTAAAGACGAGAAATGAATCAATTACCCGACTCACTAATTTTAACAGACTTCTATTTGGATTTAGCTTGCTCAAATCGTTTGTTGTTGCATTTACGTGCAAAATTGTTGAACTGGTACGTAGCCTTAGTTGCATTTGCAACGCACATGCCATTGGCACACCCGGCTAATTTACAGCTAAGTGACAGAAAAAGGCGAAATAAAGATAACGCCGAGTGCCCATTAAAGCTGTGAGCTCGTGACAGTATTGTTCAAAGTAAGTCTCTGTGTAAATTGTTTTGAAGTTATTTTAAAACCAACCTTGGGAATCGTTGCGGCGGCAGCCACCTTAGGTCCATAAAAGTCAAAGGTAAATTCAATTGGCCGAGAGCTCGGCCTTAATCTCTTCGAAGTATATCGCGCCTTACATTTTTTTTATACTCAGTTAAGCAGAGCTCATAGAGCATATACTTTGATTGATAACGGTTTGGTTGTACAGTTATAAGGGAATCGAGATAGATATAGACTTCTGTATATCAAAATCATCATGATCGAAAAAAATTTGATTGAGCCATGTCCGTCCGTCCGTCGGTTAACACGATAACTCGAGTAAATTTTTAAGTATCTTGATGAAATTTGGTAATGTAGGTTCCTGAGCACTCATCTCAGATCGCTATTTAAAATGAACGAAATCGGACTATAACCACGCCCTTTTTCATATCGGAAATTTTCGAAAATCCGAATAAGTGGCGATAATTCATGCTCAGATAGCTAAACAGCACTCATGTGATTAATCCTCGCATAACTTCGTCTAAGACTGCCAGCTGTTGGTAGATGTCAACTCTTTCCGCAGTTAATGTCGCAAATATCACGCTAATTTGGATCCCTGGCCACTGTGACATTCAGGGCAACGAGATGGCAGGCGAACTTGCAAATGTACGGGCACCACTCGATGCTTCGGAGGCGGTCGGGATGTACCATACACTCACATTGATCAAAAGTAACATATATATCAGTTTTCCAAGAGATTTCGGTTCTCAGCTGGTACTGCTCGAACATCTGCAAGATAAAGAAACAATCGTAGTCGCTATTGTAAGACCAAGGCCAAGAAAAGTAATACTTGGGATCACTGCCACAATCACGGGCCACTGGCCGCTTGGTCCGCATGCTGAGAGAATGGGGATCCTTTTCACAACATTTGTTGGAGCTGGGCAAGGAGGGCAGCACAGTCACGCACTACCAGTGTGAGTTACTCACCTCTGGACTTCGTTTCGTTTTAAACTTGATTATCGTAACGAAATGATATCGGTTCGTGGTTTAGCATGCCTGTAAATAAACCTTTCGCCACCCGACTATGACGAATGGAGAAGGGCAAAGTAGCTCTGTAGCCGAGAACCTCAAACACAGGCTCCAGGACCTAGTAAAGAGCATGTGCAACTCCTATGCAAAGTATAGTCGTGCAAACGAAGCCTTTATATTGGCGTGCTCGCAGGGAATCAACTGGCATGTGATTCTATTAGTGTATTGCGAGAACAAGTGAAATCGAAAATCGATAAACTGATTGCAACTTTTCAGCGCAGATTTAGATATGGTAAATCTACGACCGACCAGGTTTTCACCATACGAAAATTTATAGAAGACCCACGACAAGAGAACCAACGCCAAATCTCTTTGTAGACTACTCCTCAAATCTCGAAAGTTAGAGCCGCCTTTCTAAGAAATTATCATGTTTAAATCTCTCATAATATCTTGTACGGCATAGAATCATTAGCAGTGACGAGAGAAGATGGAACGCTATTGAGTGTTCCACAGAATTATTATTCGTAAGATGTAAGGTCCGGAGAGTATCCAAGGAGCCTTAATGATGAGCTGTATGAGCTTTATGTAGATAAGATCACAATGCAGGGAGTGGACCACTATGGCTTTGCTGACAAGGTCATGTTATGCGTATAGGTGAAATGTGTTTTAGAGAAGAAATCCGTATTTAGTAGCAAAGAAAAAGAGATACCTCGACTGCGTTAAGTTAGGTCGGGATTACTTTTGTCCCCTTGTGTGCTCATAATTCTTATCAGCTATCGCAGGCCACTACATCAGTTAGGGAGACCTGGACTGAGTTTGAAAAGTCAGGACTAGGATAACTTGGTCTCCTTTGGTGCTTCCAATTCTCGTCAGTTATTCCATGCCACTACACCATTAATATAAGTATAAGTAATCACTCTCCACCTTTTCCAGTTTAAGTTCAGAAATTTACAATTAAAGTTCAGAAAATTGCAATTCAAGTTCAGAAAATTACAACTCAAGTTCAGAAAATTATAATTCATGATCAGAATTTCCAATTCAAGTTCAGAAAATTCCGATTCAAGTTCAGAAGTTTCCCATTTAAATTCAGAAAATTACATTCAACTTCAGAAATTACAATTCAAGTTCAGAATTTTCATTCCAAGTTCAGAAAATTACAATTCAAATTCAGAAACTTATAAGCAGGGTGTTATTTTTCAAAGTTATTCAATTAATACTACTTAATGTAATACTTACATGTTATTTGCGGAAGTTTTGATGCTTCGTTGACAATGGTGGCTTGGATACACTGTACCCGAAGTTTTCTCCAAGTCGTGTATATCCCGAGCTAAGAAATCAAACGAAGGATAACTCTTTCCAGCAAGTGCATGAGGACGCTCGGGCCACGAAAGTACTTGGAAAGTAAATGGACGAGGAGACCTCCACAGAGTTGTGAAAGGCAGGTGGAGGAACTGTGTATGTGGAGTACTGTGCACACAATACTTATACGTTACTTGCGGGATTGTGGACGCTCCGTTGATTTCGTCATCACTGCTGTCATACTCAATGCAGATCAACGCTTGTGACCTTTACATAGAGTATAGCTGGATGTCCGTGTAACTGACCTCTTATAAGAGGAGGAAAGAGAAGAGAGCCAGGAAACAAATACCAGCAGGATAGCCTAGCGGTTAAGGCAACTGTAGTTTCACCGTGTGATTCGCGGTTCGAATCTCGGTGAAACCTTTGATAACATTACGAATTGCCTGATGATGATTACGTGGCGGTTTTCGAAATGGTACCATCGCAATATGCCAGTAAATGCTTCTTTCTTTTCTGTTTCTCTTAGAAAAACAATAATTGAATATTCAATATCCAATTATTATAAGCCGGCGTTAAGCTCATGAATTCTTAAATAATAAGTATAAATTGAACACACCATTAAACAAACAAACATAGAACGGTTTTCGCTATCTTCTTTATGTGAGAAAATTGATTTAAGTGAATTAAGAAGTCCAATGCTTCCTTGATAGATTGTAGGCCTTCATATCCGTGTATCAGATTATTAACGCTAACATTTACCATTTTACATACTTTAATTGCCATTGCATGAAAGAAAAAATTCCTTATAAACTTTCTGAACTTGAATTATAATTTTCTGAATTTGAATCGTAATTTTCGAAATTGAATTGTAAATTTCTGAACTTGAATTTTAAATTTCTGAATTTAAATTGGCATTTCTGAAATTGAATTGGAAACTCGGAACTTGAATTGTAAATTTCTGAATTTAAATTGGAAATTCTGAACTCGAATTGTAATTTTCTGAACTTAAACTGGAAAAGGTGTAGTTTAAAGAAAATATCTTGAATTATTTTCAGTTTATAAATTTTAAATTAAAAATTCTGTGCAACATCGTGCCACTTGCCCAACCACATCGGCCGTTTTTCTTATTCCTTTTATCCTCCAAATATGAATTTTCGTATTGACATCAACATTGTTAGGCGACTGTGAGTTTAAAACTCATAATTTTCACGTTCACCATTGTTTGCATTGCATTCCATTCCATTGAATGGCTATCAAGCTTTCAGTGTAAAAAAATTCTTTGTTGTTATAGTATTTTCCGCATTTGCTTTGTTCGAAGTTCCTTTTCATTTCAGCATCACATTTCATGCCTTCATTGTGGTACGCGTCAGAGGTATCCATTTACACTTCAGAAAATGTTGTCATTAATGTAGCAAACTTCCTAACCGATTGCGAGGTTGAAGAAGCTAGGGATGAGAGACAAAAGTTCGGCAAATCAATACGAAATATAAGTCGATTTGTGGAGAAGCGGCGGATGGCGCGTGTAAATAATATCGGAACAACACAAAGCAAATGGGAAATTATTACTGTCTAATCACTGAGCCGCGAAAATTAAAAATGTGGAGAAATGTTGTAAACTCATAATGCTTACTGTACTGAAAAAGCTGTATCGTTTAAGGATTACCAACCAAATGATTTTTCCCTTTGGAATAAAGAAAATCGTAAGGGACACTTTCAGACTGTACTGGGAACGCTTAGCAAACAGCGCGGCAGTTGAATAGCCGGGCTGCTTTAATTTTGTACAGTTTGAAAGACCTCAATGAATGCAACCAGAATGCTAAATATTTGGTCTACAAGAAACCACTTGCACTCCTTATGAACATCAATCTAAGTCGTCTTGTCTGCAGTCATAGAAAATGGCAAGAAAGTGATGAATCGGCTCCTCTCCTCCTCCTCCGTCTCTTTGTATCGATAAGAAGACTTTCCGAAGGGTTTGCGGAGTTTTATCTATGTTGATGGTCTTTTGCCAAAAATATTAATCCGTATGTTCCAGAAATAGCACAATTAAAATACCGACTATAGCGTGATCTCTTCATATGATCACTTTCCACCTTCTAGGTCAAAACCAAGTCTCTTTAGTGGGGACCTGTGGGTCGCTAGAGCTTGTCTGCTTCATTAACGGGATTTGCTTCGGGTAGATTGAATTGCCTGTACCCTTTGTAAATGGGTTGCACTACAGACACTTTGAATCCCTTATGTTTACCTTATGTAGGTGCCTGCCTCGTTTATATCCATTTCGGTACACTTCTCCTGCCATTTCGCTATTGCCATCTCCATGCTCTGAAAATGTGACATTGCGATGTGCCTATGTAGCCAGCGATGGTGCACAAGTCCGTATGATATCATGACTCATTGAATTAAGGTATGTGCGGTCTTACATCATAGGGTGGATAGTGAAAAATCACCAAAGCTTCACCTTAAGAATTTAGCATAAGGCCAGTTACGAATTACACGAGCCTGTCTACACGAATATTATCCGTAAGAAAAATGTCATCCGTTTCTTCATTTCCATATATGAATCGCTAAAAGTAGAAGGGGAGAAAGTTCTAGCAAAGAATCCTTTACGTTTATAGAACGCGTTATCCACCCTAGAGATAGCCGCTACCGAGTCCGTTAGACGTGTACAAAAAAGTGGTTGTTGATGCAAAATAATTTCGAATCGCAATCACATCAAGGTTAGATTATTAGAAAATTTTGAATAAACATATATATTATATATCTGCCACAGAACTTTTGTAACTCCCCCTAAGCATTAATCCATTGCAAACACCAATACTAGCAGCGCCTTTAAATCATTGGTTTCATGCTTTAAAATGTATTATTTACTTATATCAGTAGTTATTAGACATTGCCCAAATAAGTTTAAATTATGGAAATGACTTTCTCGCATATGCCACTTAGGGTGGGCCTAAAATTATTTATGTTTGAATCTGTAAAAATAACTTAGTCATGGAAGCCGTTTAGTAACCATTCACGTAGTAGATTTACCATTTAGAATGTCCAGCGGGGCATGCGCTGAGGGAATAGTTGATATACATATCTACAATAGAAACCGGAATCCTACGAACTTTTTCATTATAGCTACTGGATAGATCTTGTGCGCTCTCTTAGCACAGACTGTTGAAGGGCTATGAACGGTGTTTCAGCTACTATCACCTAATCGGAAAAGACTACTACTAAGCGCGTCACACAGCCTGTCAATACTTCAGTCGAGGTGATTTTGCGGTGCATTACACAGTGTGTACCTGCCTCTGATCAGACCAATATAAGCCAGTTTTATTATAATACGCTCTTCCTCTTGTAATACTGTGAGTCACTCCACTGAAAGGAACAGAACTGAGCTCGCTAATTAATGTCAATCGCTAGAACTGATGATCTACTATCTGATGGGAGTACACGATGAACGGATGCTCCCCAACGATGATTATTTTGGAGTCTGTAGGGCGAAACGAGTGCTACTTGGACTGAGTGAGACTTAAAATAAAGTCTCTCATCGACCACACACTAATCATGCTTTGTAAGTCTTTCATCAAAGTTTTTACATAATGTGTACTCAATCACGTACGTTGTCGAGAGAAGGTGGGATTGTTCGAGAGAAAGTCTCTGGGAGATTTATCCGTGTTTGCAATCGTACGTATAACGAAGATGCTCTATAAGCTTTACGCAGATGTGACCAGTTTCAGTGAATAGAGCTATGATGGCTGGGTCTTGTTATAGCCAATGGATGAAGGCGCTCCGTCGAGATTAGTATTGTTTTACTAGACCACGTATTGAAATAGAAAAGGAGAGAGTAGCGCGTTGAATTCTCCCTGTAGTTGTCCTACGTTTGACGCGTATATACTGTTTGAACGAGCTCTTCATCGACTGTTTTGTAAGCTTGGCTCCGGCGAAATCGAGAACTCTGCTCTACATTTAACGGCCGATTTACATTCCCTTATCTATCACTTACCGATATTCTCTGCTATGCAAACTATAAGCTAACCTTTTTCATAGGCTACCACATTTTCACTATCCAATGATGTCTTTCCACCCTAATGCACTTTCTTACATTTACGATTTATTACCTCAGTAGGCACAGTGATTTTTATACTAACTACTACATTTCACAATTCTTCTTCCTTACTCTTTAACAGACCCGTACCGCGTCACAAACGTTTGCGACTACGCCAGATGTGTGCACGCCTAAATGACCGAAGGCAAGCATACCACTGTCAGGTACGCATGCGAGTGTATTGAAAAGATGCCCGAATTACGTGCAAACCCCTTTCGTCCGCGCATTGTGAAGCTTTCTCACGCAGATGGTCAGGCAATTTATCCTTTGAGATTTTCTCGATGCTTTTTCCGTATTTAGCGAGCAAGCGCCAAGAGACATTAAAGGTTTATGCGTTCAAATTACGGTGAGTACGTGCAATCTTTTCTGGTTTATGGTCGCTTTATGTGCTTATGGTTTGGTTGTTGTTTATATAAGTGCTTTGTTTTGGTGTGTGATGGTTTTGGTTGGCAGCGAATTATTGCTGCGGACAAAAGATCTCAATGTGTTGGTGTTATAGTGTCTCTATTTTGGCGTATTCATGATCCATTTGCTTAATGTGTTTCGAGTCATTGTCTAATGTTCGCGCAGACACCTCATGACACTTTTGAAGTGTATGTTAGTGCATGGTATTAACTGTTTTGTTATAATCAGCGATTGTGTAGGAGAACACAGGTGCTAGGACTGTTATATATTGGACGATTTCCCGCCGTGTCCCTTTGGATTGAGGCAACCCGTTTTCCGCGTTGCGCCATCTGCAGTGATGATTCTTTCGTTCACCTTCGATGTGAGAGGGATATCCTAAATTTGTTCACGAGGTTACAACTCTGGATCCAAGAATAATCGGTGTATATCGACCTCTTATCCTTATTACAGTCTTGATAGACTACATATTTTTTGGAATCATATACTTTACTCGAAAGTTTAATTTACAGTCGCTTATCCGATTATTTGCGAAGGCTTTCGATAATACCACCGCGAATATCGTTCAACAATAAGTCAAATAAGCTTTGGTTCAATCACTGTAGTGTAGTTAGAGATCGTATGATGTATGCGTCAAAGAATGAGAGAATTCGTCAGTTGAGACACTTGACGGCTATTGCTGAGCCACCCCTTAGCTTTGTTCTGGCTATCCTTGTGACAAAGCAATGATGAGTCAGATAACTACTCTCCGAACAAAATGGAACTGGTTTTCTTAACAGAGGTAGAAGCTCCTGAACTTTTCTTTCGAAAATATATCGATTTATATCAAAAAATATCAATTAGTTTTAACGAAAGTTCTCGATTTGCCATCGTGAAAGCATCAAAGTTTCTTAAAGGTGTTATCGATTTGTTATCGAAAGCTGTCAATTAGTTATCGATTGTACTATCAAAATTTATCAATTTGTTGTACGAAAAGTTTTCGATTCAGTATCGAGAGTTGTAGATATTTGTTTAAATGTTATTCACATGTTTAACAGTTATCGTGATTTTTATAATTGTTGTTCGAGTGCTACCAATTCTCTAGCGAAGTTTTATCGATTTGTTACCGAAATATACTGATTTGCTATCAAAAAGTTATCGATTTTAATCGACGTGTTAGCAATTACTAACGCCGAGTCATCCGTGGTTGTTTTAAAAGAATCCGATAAAACTTCTCTACAATTGTTGACACTTTGTAGGCTGTGGCGACTATTAGCACTTGCGTGATACATCACCATCTGCCTACTAATAAATGCACGAACAACAGTAAGCAAGCAAGCTACGCATATGTTCATGCAAACATCAAAGCAGCAGTCACACGTACATACAGTGTATACGAAGGATGATTTCACATGCCACATGTAGTCAGCAGCATAAGCAGAAGTTGTTACTAACAAATTTGACACACGTAACATATTACTAGAAGACAAACTTGATATCGGATTCATAAGGAGATTCTTTCTCCTCAATCGCGGAAAGTCTAGAAGACCCTAGCGCATAGGCGAACGAGGCAACAGAGAGCGCGCGCGAGCTGGAAGAGATTCATTCAATTGATTTAAAACGTCTAAGTCTAGTACGCGGGTGTTGTACATTGTGAACTACAATACTACAGTCAGAGTTGTAAATAAAGGAATAATGCAGGATTTCCCCAAAACTCGTTACAGATACGTATTACTCGACGATAAAAATACGTTTTGTCGATAGTAGGCCGATAGTAAAAGAATGAATTATAGGTATAGGTCTATTACTCGTAAAGGCCGCCCAAGCTTTTCTCAAGAAGCCCGAATTATTTGTTCTGGTACACTTCAGTCCTGTGTAAGCTCTAGTTACTTAATAACATTGCGTTTAGAGACGTCATCCTGTATGTTTACATGTCCAACTTTAGAGTACTAGACTTACGCATTTTTGCTTTTCAGCATGTGGTACACACTTTTAATCATTCGCTATTCTCAGAGTCATCGCTGATGACTTTGGGATCATTCGGAGATGTTTTCTGTTTTCTTAGGACTACTGCAAAACTGTTTGCGAATATTCGAGAGAGATTTAGAACTACACTCATTCTTAAGAACGCAAACGCAAACGCAGTGGCTCTCTGCATGAAAAGTATGCAATTCACAAGACCTCCTATTCTTCGCACGTACTGTACTTTAATCAAATTTTTTATTGAAACCATAGATACAATCTGCGATTTAACACTTTACATGAGCGCGACACTCTTAGTGAATCGTCGAAATATGCCCGCTTTCAACAACTGGTATAAAAACATTAACTTTAGTCAAGCTTTAAAACTGTCTAACCTGCATACATTTTTGTTTATTTTGTTTAGTTATCCTATTTCTATAGCAGATATTTGGCAGAGTTATTTCTTTTTATACCTTTCATGAACATGAATGGTATATTAACTTTGGTCCGATGTTTGTAACGTTGAGAAATATAGAAGATAGACTCACCATTAAGTATACCGAATTGATCAGGGCGACGAACTGAGTTGATATAGCCATGTCCGTCTGTCCGTCCGTCTGTCTGTTTGAACGCAAACTAGTCCCTCAAATTTTGAGATATCTGAATGAAATTTGGCACAAGGATGTATTTTTGTATTATATTAGACATTTGTCGGATCCGGTAGGATCGGACCACTAACATATCTCCCATAAAACCGATCGTTCAGATAAGACGATTTTGGTCATTCCTGCCGCATTTAGAAAGTATAGACGTGAAACTCGGTGATATATATTCTAATATATCATAGAAGATGTTTCCGAAAAAATCACTTTGATCGGAGCTATATATAGTATATAACCCATACAACCGATCGTTCAGATAGAAAGATTTTGGCAATTTCTCCCTAATTTCCATATACCAATATAAACACGTTAAACTTGGTGATATTTATTCCAATATATCATAGAGATTTCATGAAAAATCTATCTCGATCGGAGCTATATATAATATATATCCCATCAACCGATCGTTCAGATAGAAAGATTTTTAGCCATTTCTCCCTTAATTTCCAATATAAAAACGTTAACTTGGTGATGATTTATGTCTAATATATCCATAGAAGATTTCTGAAAAAATCACTGTTGAGTCGGGGATCTACTATATAGTATATATCCATACAACCGATCGTCAGATAGAAAGAGTGTTTTGTGCCATTTCTTCTTAGTTCTAATATAAAACCGTTACATTGGTGTATATTATTATAATATACCATAGAAGATTCCTGTAAAAATCCATTTCATCGAAAAGAGCATATATCTATAATCTATCATCCATACACCGATCCGTTCAGATTAGGGGGTTTTTTGCCAGTTTGTTTATTTATATTTAGCTTAAATCGTTTAGTAGGTACATCTGTTCAATATATACTTTCTTATGGTATACATCCGATTATTGGGAGATTACGAAAGGCATGAAGTCTTCGGCATAGCCGAAGACATAGTCCCGTCCTTACTTTTTATACTCAGTTGAGACAGAGCTCACAGAGTATTTAGTTTGATTGCGGATAACGGTTGGTTGTACATATATAAGGAATCGAGATAGATATAGACTTCCATATATCAAAATAATCAGGATCCAAAAAAAATTTGATTGAGCCATGTCCGTCCGTCCGTCCGTCCGTCCGTCCGTCCGTTAACACGATAACTTGAGTAAATTTTGAGGTATCTTGATGAAATTTGGTATGTAGGTTCCTGAGCACTCATCTCAGATCGCTATTTAAAATGAACGATATCGGACTATAACCACGCCCACTTTTTCGATATCGAAAATTTCGAAAAACCGAAAAAATGCGATAATTCATTGTCAAAGGCGGTTAAAGCGACGAAACTTGGTAGATGAATTGACGTTATGACGCAGAATAAAAATTAGTAAGATTTTGGACAATGGGCGTGGCACCGCCCACTTTTACAAGAAGGTAATTTAAAAGTTTTGCAAGCTGTAATTTGGCAGTCGTTGAAGATATCATGATGAAATTTGGCAGGAACGTTACTACTATTACTATATATGTGCTAAATAAAAATTAGCAAAATTGGATGAAGAACACGCCCACTTTTTAAAAAAAAATTTTTTTAAATTCAAATTTTAACAAAAAATTTAATATCTTTACTGTATATAAGTAAATTAAGTCAAAATTCAACTCCAGTAATGATATGATGCAACAAAATACAAAAATAAAAGAAAATTTCAAAATGGGCGTGGCTCCGCCCATTTTCATTTAGTTTGTCTAGAATACTTTTAATGCCATAAGTCGAACAAAAATTTACCAATCCTTTTGAAATTTGGTAGGAGCATAGATTCTATGACGGTAACTGTTCTCTGTGAAAATGGGCAAAATCGGTGGAAGCCACGCCCAGTTTTTATACACAGTCCACCGTCTGTCCTTCCGCTCGGCCTTTAACACAATAACTTGAGCAAAAACCGATATATCTTTACTAAACTTAGCCCACGTACTTATCTGAACTCACTTTATCTTGGTATAAAAAATGGCCGAAATCTGACCATAACCACGCCACTTTATCGATATCGAAAATTACGAAAAATGAAAAAAATGCCATAATTCTATACCAAATACGAAAAAAGGGATGAAACATGGTAACTTGATTGGTTTATTGACGCAAAATATAACTTTGGAAAAAACTTTGTAAAATGGGTGTGACACCTACCATATTAAGTAGAAGAAAATGAAAAAGTTGTACAAGGCGTAATCAACAGCCCTTGGAATCTTGGCAGGAATACTGTTAGTGGTATTGAATATATAAATAAATTAGCAGTACCCGACAGATGATTTTCTGGATCACCTGGTCCACATTTGGTCGATATCGCGAGAACGCCTTCACATATACAGGGCCACTCGCTTTTAAAACCCTCATTAATGCCTTTAATTTGATATCCATATCGTACAAACACATTCTAGAGTCACCCCTGGCCCACCCTAATGGCGATATCTCGAAAGGCGTGCACCTATAGACATAATGCCTACTCCCTCTTAAAATGCTCAGTAACACCTTTCGTTTGATACCCATATCGTAAAAACATTCTAGAGTCACCCCTGGCTCACCCTAATGGCGATATCTCGAAAAGGCGTCCACCTATAGACCTAATGTCCACTCCCTCTTAAAATGCTCAGTAACACCTTTCGTTTGATACCCATATCGTACAAACATTCAAGAGTCACCCCTGGCCCACCCTAATGGCGATATCTCGAAAAGGCGTCCACCTATAGACCTAATGCCCACTCCCTCTTAAAATGCTCAGTAACACCTTTCGTTTGCTACCCATATCGTACAAACATTCTAGAGTCACCCCTGGCCCACCCTAATGGCGATATCTCGAAAAGGCGTTCACCTATAGACCTAATGCCCACTCCCTCTTAAAATGCTCAGTAACACCTTTCGTTTGATACCCATATCGTACAAACATTCTAGAGTCACCCCTGGCCCACCCTAATGGCGATATCTCGAAAAGGCGTCCACCTGTAGACCTAATGCCCACTCCCTCTTAAAATGCTCAGTAACACCTTTCGTTTGCTACCCATATCGTACAAATATTCTAGAGTCACCCCTGGCCCACCCTATTGGCGATATCTCGAAAAGGCGTCCACCTATAGACATAATGCCCACTCCCTCTTAAAATGCTCAGTAACACTTTTCGTTTGATACCCATATCGTACAAACACATTCTAGAGTCACCCCTGGCCCACCCTAATGACGATATCTCGAAAAGGCGTCCACCTATAGACCTAATGCCCACTCCCTCTTAAAATGCTCAGTAACACCTTTCGTTTGATACCCATATCGTACAACCATTCTAGAGTCACCCTTGGTCCACCTTTATGGCGATATCTCGAAAAGGCGTCCACCTATAGAACTAAGGATTACTCCCTTTTAAAATACTCATTACCATCTTTCATTTGATACCCATATCATACAAACACATTCTAGAGTCACCCCTGGCCCACCCTAATGGCGACATTTCGAAAAGGCGTCCACCTATAGACCTAATGCCCACTCCCTCCTAAAATGCTCAGTAACACCTTTCATTTGATTCCCATATCGTACAACTAGAGACACCCCTGGTCCACCTTTATGGCGATATCTCGAAACGGCGTCCACCTAGGGAACTAAGGATCACTCCTTTTCAAAATACTCATTAACAGCTTTCATTTGATACCCATATCGTACAAACATATTCTAGAGTCACCCCTGGTCCACCTTTATGGGGATTTCTCGAAAAGGCGTTCACCTATAGAACTAAAGCCCATTCCCTTTTAAAATACTCATTATCACCTTTCATTTGATACCCATATCGTACAAACACATTCTAGAGTCAGCCCTGGTCCACCTTTATGGCGATATCCCTAAATGGCGTCCATCCATAGAACTATGGCCTACTCTCTCTTAAAATACTCTTTAATACCTTCCATTTGATACACATGTCATACAACCACATTCCAGGGTTACCCTAGGTTCATTTTCCTACATGGTGATTTTCCTTATTTTGTCTCCATAGCTCTCAACTGAGTATGTAATGTTCGGTTACACCCGAACTTAGCCTTCCTTACTTGTTTTTTGTGATTTTGGCTTCTTGTGTCCTCGTGGTCGTCCTTATGCACGTTGTGGTGTGTGTGTGGTTAGTTGATTACATTTTCACACGCACATATTTAAAAAAAAATTATATTTTCCTTCATTTATACATACTTACATACTATTCATAGAAGTATGTGGGTATATGCGTTTATTTATTTACGTGAATTGCTGAAAATATTTGCTTCTGACAGTTGAATAAGCTTTTGTTTATATTTTATTATTTATAATTTTATGTATGCGCGCGAGTATGTTTGTATGAAGCGAGAGCAACAATTTTCACATAATAGCTATGTTCGCGTACACAATTTCCAGCAAGGGCGAGTACCAAATTATTATGTTAATGTGTTTTTGTACACTCAAGTTTTCCATGCAGAGGAAGTTTGGAGCTGGAAAACGGTACAAAAATTGTACTTAAATTTTTACTTTTAACAACTTGCACACAAAAATAACATATGTCGTCTAAAACTCTAAAATTGTCTCTCTATGCGAGCTGAGGTTAGGTTAGGTAGAACTGACCGAGCAATAAAGACCTCACATAGACCCAATGTGTCCGTACTGTCATCAGAATTTGTTTGACGACCAAACGGAAGGACCGAAATCAGGTGCCAGGACCTATGTTAGAATTAATCCGTCCTCTTGGCAAATACTAGAAGTTTTCTAGGACTTAGCTTAATTACTCCTCGAGATCTGGCAACTCTGCCGCACACAACTGCTGGATCCATGACCTGGCGAGCGCAGGACACGAACATTTCTACTTACAGCTCTCATTTTCTACTTCTGCTGTTACTGACGAGGCCTAACTTATAAGCATGTGAACGCCAGGAGGCTGTGCCTGCGAGCTGAATTTTAGACAAAAGTTTTTCAACAAGCTGGATATTTGTATGCTGAAAAATATGCGAACAGAACTAACATCGACTTAATCTGATATTTTTTTCCTCTTTATTTACACTTTTGTATGAAATTGAGTGTAGCATGATAAACAAAGAATACAATATTTTGATTACAATTACAACAACTGTACAAACATACAAACGCTGACACGTGCATATGCAGGACCATAGAGAGAAAATCCCGGCCCGGGACTAAACAATTTACGGGCTCCCTATAAAAATCCAATAATACATTTGATTAAATGAATTACAGACGTCTCATTCATGAATCATTATTGATGGATTACATCAAAAAAAAATGTTTTCCACATCAACTAAAGGATTTTTGGACTAAGAGCTGACAATAAAATTAGCACAGAATATTTACTATTTATACTATTTTGTTGTAACGTAGAAATAAATTTTCTTTTAAACAGCTACATATTGTTCAAATAATCTTTTCTAGTTATTTGGTAACATCTCTCTAGCTGGGAGGACCACGTTTCACTCATTAATGGTAGTCAGTATTTTGAATCAAATTGAGGACAGCAAGATACATTCGAACTTGTTTATGTACTTGAGAATGCCGGTAACATCGCCCTATGCTTGCGCAGTCAAATTTGATTTTTGTCTGAAAGACTATGAAGAGAGCTTGGCACATTTTTTTGAGAATGTCCCATCGTTGTTGTGTGCTGCTGAAAATAGTAAAATATTTTCGTACAACTCGGAAGAAAGTAATTGCAGCCGTACAATATTCTGCAGCCACCTAACCCCGCATTTATTGAGACTGTGGGTTGCACAAGGCGAGTAATCAGCATTAGAGTTTTTGTCGAGAATGTGACGTAGTGCTCCGTTGTCAGCTCCTTTCATATTGGCGCCGTTATCGTACCCTTGCGCACGACAATCTTCAATCAAGTATGGCAAATTAGATCAGCGATTTTCGGACCAGTTTTTTGGTTACAATTCACGAAAGCCAAAAACCGTTCTTGAATTGTAAAATTTGTTGCTTTCGAATTCAAATGGAGTTAGATCAAAATGAACGTAGTCAACGTGACTAGCATCAGGCGTAGCATCAATGATAATAGCAAAATTCTTGGCTTTCTTGCCTTTATCTAATATAGTTTCCCTCACGTGCTTTGCACAAATTTCTATAAACTCGTTCTGAATGTCTGAGGAAAGATAGTGAACTTGTAAACGTTTGTGCTGCTGTTGTGAAATCCTAACTCTCTCCAAATGATCTCTAAGTATCGGATCAAAATGGCTTATGAGATTTAGATGCCCAAAAAAATTGTTTCGTTCACCAAGATATATAATTTCGCCTTTGAAAGCTAAGCGTCTTTCAACCAAAAATAAAATAGTGTCCAAAATTCTATATAAAATTTCTGTCCAAAATTCTATATAAAATTTCTTTCCACTTTTCAGTTTCAGTGATTAGCTGGCCATTGATAAGTGTATCAATTGTAGCCTCTTTTTGAATTAGATTTTGTAAAGATCACCATTGAATACAACATTTAATGTGATCTTGAGTATTTTCGTGTGATGGCAGTTTATTGTATAGCTTCTTCCATACCTGGAATTTCGAATATCCGCCAGGACAACAAATTTTAGGTCGATTTAAAGTATTGGTGCTTAACAGCCGACATGGTAGGCAATAAAAAGCATTGCCAATGGCACTCCACACTAACCAGTCACGCTCCACTTTCTCTCCATTTGGCCAGATTCTGTTTAACAAAGGCGTAGAAAATGCCTCTTCATGATAATCACGTGGAAAAAGACCAGGCCACTTTTGATGAGCTCGACGAATTATTTCGTTGACTTCTTCAGATCGCAAATACTCGTTATTTACGGTACCGATATCGAAGTCGTTTAAATAATCTGGACTTTGATACAGGATTGGTGGTATTGTTGGAAGACATTTTGAAGATGAACGTGCATCAGTGTCACCACGAAAACTTTACGATTTCGGATTCATGTAAACATACAGTTTTGTTTGATGTTTTTATTGTCTCCTCAGGCCCACGCAAAAAATCATTATCAATAATCGTTGCTTTTGAAATTCGGCTTAAAATTTGCACATGGAACAACTAAAGACTCTTCTGAATTAAAAAAAAATGTCTTAGTACCTCTAAATCGCGACCCCCCTGAGAAACACCGGCCCGGAGGGAATCCTCCCATTCCTACCCTCTCCCCCCTCTCGACGGGCCTGTGCATATGTATACAGTTCTAAGTATGTATGTTCAAAGCGTTGCTCGATCTTTTGTTTCATTCAGGGGCGGAAACTGTTATTCCTTTTATAATATAATTCCTTGCAAAACTATTGATTTTGGACTTTTAATATATTTGGATCAAGATAAAAATTATTTTCGGATTTTTATTACCTGAATCCAATAGAACTAGTTAAACTTGGACTTTTAAAAATAAAAGTCCGGCAATTTTTTTAATTCGGAAAAACCGTTTCTTTGTTATCAAGCCGTGCTTTTGTTTTGGCTTTAAAAAATAAGAGTCCGGATTTAACTTTTATTTCCGGACTTTTATTTTTAAAGGTCCGAGGTTAACTAGTTCTATCGGACTAAAAAAATAAAAATACAGATTTTACTTTCATATGTGGACTTTTATGGAAAAGTTCGAAAAATAAAAAGGATGCAAGTTTCGACATGATATTGCTATAGGGATAGCTGGGAACTCAAACATTTTCACTTAGAACAATTTTTTGACCAGGACTTTTCGACTCCGAAAAAAAACAATAATTATTTTCCGTCCCTGGTTTCAATTTAAAGCCACGCATTTATATAAAATTTGTTTCAAAAGAAAATGTACACACTCAATATCGCCGTCCATGTCAAAAAGGCAGTAAAGTGCACTTACTGCCTTTTTGCAATTTTAATGCCAATTAATTTCTGTGATTTCAGTTTACTCATTAACTAAACAAAAACTCACTTAAAATTCACATTGAAAAATAAAACAAAGTTTTAATTTTAATGTTTACTTAAAAAACCTTAAATTTCCCAAATAAAAGTTAAATTTTCTACAATTTCACTTTTCACGCTTTACTGCCTCTTGGTAATGGTTGGCAGAATAGGAATTTTACAAAAATTTGAGTTAAGATGATATGAGAGTGTAACTGTATGCTATTGTGACGAATATTAGCAACACTTAGGGATACTATCATCTCCAAGGCGATGCTAAGCAGTGACTTGTATGCACATCAATAGATCAATCATTATGTCTACACATATGTACGTACACGCAGCGGAGAAGAGACGCACAAACACATGCAGATATCTTATCTGAGATGCTGCCAAAAGTATGCAATTATAATTGTGTTCACACATACACGGCCATATGAGAAGCTATAAACGTAGTAATTTTATAGCTGATAACCAACTAGTTAATTCTAGAAATGGAAGCACGTAGAAGATGCGTACGAAAAATCGCACAGTATAAAAGCAGCAACAGTAGAGGCGCGACTATCAGTTCGATTTGAGCAAGCTATTGGTTGTGAAGTATCAGTGTTATTGTGAAGTACTTTAATAAAGGTCATTTTGCATTATTGAATATTTGAGTTATTTATTCAACAGTTTAGTGATTCGAACGTTAGTAGAAGATTTGGAAGAAGCGGAATGTCAGTAAATTCGTTACACTATTTTACTCAGCTTCCACCATGGCGTATGATGAACGTGAGTAAGAAAACCTGCGGTGACCAAAAATACCCTGCAGTCAAAAGACAAAGTAGTCAGCAAATATTCTAGTTCATTGACTAGAACTTTTTGGGGCTATTTACACTGGTTAGTGGTTGAATAGGTCATTGACAAGAATTTTGTCTGTCGGAATCTATGAAATGGGTGAAAGCTTTCTGCCGGCAATTTGCAATGCATACTTCAATTAACAAGGCTAGACGTCGTACAAATCAACGTGCACATAAACACAAAAACGATCAGAGGATACTTCTCCGTTACTTCTCCAGATTAGTGAAGCCATTAAAAGGCCAAACCTTCTAAATCAATAGGCCCAGACGGAATAGCCACGCCGCTGCTAAACACCTTGAGCACAAGGACATCAGCTACCTGACGCATGTTTTCTACTTGCCATTTTTGCGTTTTCCATTGCAGAATAATGAAGAATTGAACAGATAATCGCACTACCAAAGCCTAATAACCCAGCAAACGATGGTGAGTTGTTATCATTCCTTTACTCAGTAGCGAAGACGTTGGAAACGGTTCTGCTTCCTTCATTTTAAATGCAAGTCTTCGGTTAGCCAGCCAACAGCATGGCTTCCGTAAAAGGCATATCGCTACCACCGCGCTTACCGCCATTAACACCCTGGTAAATCGCGGAGTGAACCACCCAAAACTTCATCATAGGACAGTGCTCGTGGACTTGGCCTGTCGAAAACGTTTGACACAGTTAACGACCGTGTATTAAGCCACCACAAGACACAGCAGGTAGAATTGAAATTGCCCCTACCCAAAAGTTCGACCCAAAGGGGCATCAGAATTCATTTTAGAGGTATGGTTCCTTCGGCAAAGTTTCTTATTTTGATCCCTAGAATATGATTTTCACAGAGCAATGGGCGATTTTTTTGCCTCCCCACAAATCGACCCGGCCTAATGTTCATCCCTTGTCTGAAAAGAATGAAAGCAAGTTATATGAGCGAAACCTAAAAACATAGGAGCATTAAACAAGGGGTGGTGCAGGGTGATGTTCTATACCCGATTCTATTTAATTTATACATATCAAAGCTCCCTTCGCCATCATAATGAGGTAACAACATATCCTATGCCGACGACTGCACTATAATGGCAACTGGCCCTGGCTCCTCAATAGACGAATTAGTTTCCAAAATTAATAGTTATCCACCCAGTTTTTCTGTTTTTTTTCTTCATCTCACGCCATCTGAAACTATTGCCGATTAAGTTCACGGCCACTCTGTTTAAGATATTTAAGAAACAGATGGCGCAATGATAGACATTCACGTCAACGGCGTTACGCTACCGACTGTCAGTCACCCAAAGATCTTAGAGGTGACATTCGATAACACTCTCACCTTCAAGCCCCATGCCTCCGAAAACATATCTAAAGTACAAAGCCACAACAAAATCCTTAAGGCACTTGCTGTCAGCACATTTTACAAGGCAACTAAACGACTGCTTATGTGCGACGCGTCACCGCTTTTGTCGCCTGACTTAAAAATAACCTAAGCCCAATCCACACTGAGTCGGTGAATATCATCGCTTGGTCGTGCCCGATGGATGCTGTCATCAACATATCGTTGCATAAACTAACTAGTATGTCAATTGGTATGATATTTGTGTGTATAATAACTAGTATGCCATCTGGTGTAATGTTGACGCAGAGGCTGACGATTTTCTCACAAATATTCAAGACAGTTTTGAATTTTATCTAGATTTCCGATTACCGTAACTGGAATTCAGCGGGTAAAGCGGCTTAGATTATACCCCCAGGAAGTATGCCTGCCGTAAGAGCGACTAAAATACCAAATTGATTCAAGAGGTTGTGTAGCACAACCCTTTCAAGGGGTTGACAGCCAATTGTCAACCTCACCTACCCGTGGCGAATCCTGTTTGTGTTTGTTTAGCAGCCGAGGGCTCTGGCGGCCCCAAGTTCCTCATTTATCTAGGGGGTGGGAGGGCGGTATGGCCTAGAAGGTGTATATGGTCACACTAAATCATTCCCGAGATTGTCGGGCTAGTACCTTAGTGGTGCCTGTTACGGAAACGTACCGCACCTGCATCCGGGAAAGGACCATCAACATCGACAACACCCCCAAAACCTTCGGAGAATGTCCAACAACATTCAGTAAAACATTTAAGATTTCAAGTTAAATTAATAATTTAATGACCGCGTTCGAACCCCATGAAATAAATTCAACCCGCATGAGAAACACACGAAACAAAATTAATAATAAATAATTACTATTATTAAATTATTTACATATACATTTTTACAACTTATAATAAACATATAATAAAACTAGCAGAGTCGGCAAACATTTTTCTGCCCTAACCTTGGTCTAGCTGCATAACTTTTAATAAGTTTTTACCTCTTACTGTCCCTGTCTTCCCCTTATCTTAATCCTTTTATTTACACCTTCCTCTGCGCCTCGTTCTACACCCTCCGTTTTTTCCATCCCTTCTTTTCTCTTTAGCGTCCTCTGCTTCTCCCTGCCGCGCTCCCTCTATCCCTATCTCTATCTTCCTTTTTCAACTCGCAAACGCTTTTACACACTTTTCTTGTTGCGTTCGCTTTTAGCGTAGCCCTGAAGGCAAATGATTAAACATGTTGTAAGACGTTATATTCGTGAGTACGAAAGTCTGACTTGTTGTTGATTAATCATAAGATGAACTATAATTCGCGGCTTCGATTTTCTTCGAGACTCCAAACTTTTTTATCTTCCAAAGTTTTCGATAGCGGAGCCTTTGGCAGTTAGGAGGCGCGGAACACGTCAGTTTAGTGTGAATGAATTGTTTATTTTAGAACAAATTTTGTAATTGGGCGTTTTCCAAAAGTTTACTGTTATATAACGTTTGCGAAACGGCAGCTGTATCGTAAATTGAAATGTACGAAACAAGCAATGCTCGTTCAGGATCTTTTCAGAATATTGTCTGGAGCCTGAAGTAGCCAGTTAGGAACCTTTTTTTGAAGTGCGATCGGGATATCGCTCATTTACTTCAGTAGTGCCATAACTCAAAAAACACAATTTTCCAGGGGAGCCATTCAAATATTTTAACTGCCATATGTTGCGCATATAAAGCCACATTTTCATTTTTATAGCACATGTTAAGTTTTTGAGTGATCACAAAGATTTTTTTATACAACATAGATCATGATATTGGGTACATTCATATGTTATTAACTCAAAAGTCGTGTTTTTTGAGTTATGACACTATTGAAGTAAATGAGCGATATGTTTGGCTACAAATACTTACATAATCGCTATCAAACCGATAACTTGTAGATAACAGTTCGACTGCAAACCGATAACACGTAGAAAAAAAATCGATGACATGCCGATAAAAAATCGGTAACTCACCGATATCAAATCGGTAAGACTCCGATAACTAATAGATAAATTTTCGATAGCATGTCGATATATATTTGATAATAATAAATTTTCGATAGCAAACCAAAAACTCAACGATAAAAAATCTATCGATGATGAAACTTCCGCTGTACACCACTTATATGCAACCAGCTCTTGTCTGTTCTTTAGTACTTTAATAAGTATAACAAGTAAGGAAGGCCAAGTTCGGGTGTAACCGAAAATTACATACTCAGCTGAGAGCTTTGGAGACAAAATACGAGAAAATCACCATGTAGGAAAATGAACCTATGGTAACAGTGGAATGTGTTTGTATGACATTGGTATCAAATGGAAGGTAATAAAGTGTATTTTAAAAGGGGTGGGCCACAGTTCTATAGGTGGACGCCTTTTCGAGAAATCGCCATAAAGGTGGACCAGGGGTAACTCTAGAATGTGCTTGTACGATACGGATATCAAATGTTAATGAGTATTTTAAAAGGGAGTGGGCCTTAGTTCTATAGGTGGACCCCTTTTCGAGATATCGTCATAAAGGTAGACCAGGGGTGACCCTAAAATGTCTTTGTACGATATGGGTATCAAATGAAAGGTGTTAATGAGTATTTTAAAAGGGAGTGGGCCTTAGTTCTATAGGTGGACCCCTTTTCGAGATATCGTCATAAAGGTAGACCAGGGGTGACCCTAAAATGTCTTTGTACGATATGGGTATCAAATGAAAGGTGTTAATGAATATTTTAAAAGGGAGTGGGCCTTAGTTCTATAGGTGTACCCCTTTTCGTGATATCGCCATAAAGATGGACCAGGGGTGGCTCTATAATGTGTTTATACGATATGGGTATCAAATGAAAGGTGTTAATGAGTATTTTAAAAGGGAGTGGGACTTAGTTCTATAGGTGGACGCAGATATCGGACCAGGGTGACAGAGAACATCATCTGTTGGGTACCGCTAATTTATTTATATATGTAATACCACGAACAGTATTCATGATTCCAAGGGCTTTGGATTTCGCCCTGCAGAACTTTTTCATTTTCTTCTACTTATTATGGTAGGTGTCAAACGCATTTAGCAAAGTTTTTTCTAAGGTTATATTTTACGTCAAAAAACCAATCCAATCACCATGTTTCATCCCTTTTTTCGTATTTGGTATAGAATTATGGGATTTTTTTCATTTTTCTTAATTTTCGATATCGATAAAGTGGGCGTGGTTATGGTCGGATTTCGGCCATTTTTTATACCAAGATAAAGTGAGTTCAGATAAGTACGTGAACTAAGTTTAGTAAAGATATGTCGATTTTTGCTCAAGTTATCGTGTTAAGGGCCGAGCGAAAGGACAGACGGACGACTGTGTATAAAAACTGGGCGTGACTTCAACCGATTTCGCCCATTTTCACAGAAAACAGTTACCGTCATAGAAGCTATGCACTTACCAAATTTCAAAAGGATTGGTAAATTTTTGTTCGACTTATGGCATTAAAAGTATCCTAGACAAATTAAGTGAAAAAGGGCGGGGCCATGCCCATTTTGAAATTTTGTTTTATTTTTGTATTTTCTTACACCATATCATTACAGGAGTTGAATGTTTACATAATTTACTTATATACGTAAAGATATTAATTTTTTTGTTAAAATTTTATTTTTCAAACTATTTTTTTTTAAGTGGGCGTGTTCATCATCCGATTTTTCTAATTTTTATTTAGCACACATATAGTAATATGAGTAACATTCCTGCCAAATTTCATCATGATATCTTCTACAACTGCCAAATTACAGCTTGCAAAACTTTTAAATTACCTTATTTTTAAAGTGGGCGTTGCTACGCCCATTGTCCAAAATTTTACTAATTTTCTATTCTGCGTCATAAGATCAACCCACCCACCAAGTTTCGTCGCTTTATCCATCCTTGGTAATGAATTATCGCAGTTTTTCGGTTTTTTGAAATTTTCGATATCGAAAAAGTGGGCGTGGTTATAGTCAGATTTCGTTCATTTTAAATAGCGATCTGAGATGAGTGCCCAGGAACGTACATACCAAATTTCATTAAGATACCTCAAAATTTACTCAAGTTATCGTGTTTACGGACAGACGGACGGACGGACATGGCTAAATGAATTTCTTTTTTCGCCCATATCGTTTTTATATATAGAAGTCTATATCTATCTCGGTTAGTTTATGCCGTTACAGGGTACCGTTTGTGCGAACAAAATGAATATACTCTGTGAGCTCTGCTCAGCTGAGTATAAAAATAATCCAATATCTTCAATATTTACTTACAGTTATTTGTATTTATTCATAAGAAACTATTTTCAAGTGTAACTTGCAACGTCAATGTTAATTAAATAAATTGCCGGGAAGGTATGACATGTAAATAAATATCCAAACAAATTTACTCACATATACACATACATACGTAAATAGATAATCGTATGCTGCATGCATTGTATATGCGCCTATAAGTAGACTACATTTACACGTACAACCTGATAACAGCTGAATAGCAATGAAATTACATTGCTGCAGGTAATCACTACAAATTTTAATGCATTATAAGGGTAAGAAATGTAGAAATTTGTAATGAAAATGAAGCGCATGATGCCATACGTCTGATTTTGCCTGCAGCTTTTGGGAGCCACACACGTAGAGATACTCTTTGATCCTTCGTGCAAATTACTTTGGGTATAAGCTTTGCAGGTCAACGTGTTGATATGAGACCTACGGATATGTGCACATGAAAATTTGCATATGAAATTACCCTGCATGTAAAACAATTAGTTCATGAGTATGGTTGATTGGTTGCGGCGATGGGCGCCATTTTAATCTACTTCCTCTTGGACCAATTGTTACTAATTTCTGTAAGGCTACTCGTCTGCCTTCTCGTTAAAAAGTTGTCCGTGGCATGAAGAGACCTCTTGCAGTTGGCCTTAAACGATGTGAAGAGGAAACTTACCGCCATGATATGCAGACTTCGCGCATTCTCACCGAGTCCTCCGACATCTGGACCACCAAGCCCATACACATTGCGGCTTTAGACTGCACAAAGCCCCTCTCCTTCAGACCTAGAGATTTCCTTGCCGGGTTATAATATAATTTCCCTTATCATAAACTTATGTGCATATAGTAAGAGCTGAGTTCATTCAATTTCGTAAAATGGCTACAAATGTATGGCTGTTTGTAGACTTTTGTTCATGAGCTTGTTCTTGCATTTGGGCTGTCACACATCGGAATTTGCATACACATTCACTATTTAATTTAACTTCAAGCAAAAGCAGAGAGCACCTCAGCATCAACTTTCATGTACAGCAGCGAAAACGAAAATAGCAGTGCTACAAGAAGAAGAAAATACCTGTGGCAATTTTTATTCAAATTCAGTAATTAAATTCTTCTGTTTTTATATTTTCGATAATTTGAGAAAAGTCGCGATATTTTTTAATGTTTCCTATAAATTGATGAGACGAGAAATTGGTGTTTTAAGGCGACTCTGGACGGCATCTGTAAACAGATGAACGTTCGAAAAGAAACTTTCCATGGCGGGATATTCTCGGAGCTTTTGCCAAACCACTGGCGAGGGCTGACCTTGCTTGGAATTTTTTCTAATTGATGAAACTACTTTCAAAAGATTTTGATCTCCCTTTTGGCCTTGCGCGATAGGATCTTAGACTATATTGTGGAAAGTTGTACTGGATAAATTTTTTTGAAAAATAATTAGTGTGGCCATACACCCCTTGAGAACAGTATCTTGGTTATTACTTTTAGCCGTTATAACTTCAAGCATCTTGTCCTTAAATAGTTTTATCCTTCATTCGCATAACATGGCCTTGACAGCGTGGCCGCTGAGATTTAGTTTGGTGGACTATGTTGATGTCTGCTTAAAGCTCGTAAATCTCACCATTTAATATTCTTCGGTACTCGGCCTTGCCAACGCGTAGAGCGCCGTAAATGTTTCGAAGGACTTTTCTCTAGGAACACTCCCAAAGCCGCTTCATCTAATGTTTTCATGGTCCATGCTTCTGTACCATATAAAAGAACGGGTACGATAAGTGACTTATAGAGTCTTTCGTTTGCAGAAAGAAAACTTTACTATTTTTAGGTCATATCCGGATTATTTGCGGCTTCCTCGGGATCATTTCGTGGCTGTTTCTTTTTTTGTGTGCTATATTCGAAACTTTTTTAGAGATTATTTTGGGCTCATTTCAGGATAACTTCTGGATTGTTCTCGTCGTCGCTTCGGGTTGTTTTATAGATCGTTTCAAGACTATTTCAACATTATTTTTATCATTTCGGGACTTAGTCTGGATTATTGTAGGTTTGTTTTCGGAGCAATTTCGAGGTTATTTCGGGATAATTTCAGGACACTCGGTTACAAAAAAATGTGATCAGTAGATCGTTTTTGAGTATTAGTCATCTGTGATTGAATTTTTAGTAAATTATTTCATCTGTTCTGATGTGATTGAGTCAAAAGTCGGCAGCTGGTCATCCCGACACCCAAACAAAAGAACCCCACTTTTACTTGTATAATATATGGGGTATTCCATCCCATTTCGACCAATTTTGAACCCGATCCCTTTGGAATTGGCTGAAAGTTTTTCTTCTTTTTCTAGCTTACGAAAGACGTTTTTCAGAAGTTTTTCAAATTTTTTCATCCAACTTGTGTCGTGCTCCTCTTGATTTTTCCTACAAATTGGCCGGACGGGACCTACATGTTTTATGCCGACTCCGAACGGCATCTGCAAGGCAGATGAGTTTTCACTGAGAGCTTTTCATGGCAGAAACACACCCGGAGCGCCTGCCAAACACTGCCGAGGGGCGACCCCGCTTAGAAAAATTGTCTTTTAATTGAAAAACCTTATTTCTAAAATTTTGATGTTGCTTTGCCCGGGGTGAGAACTTGGGGCATACGGTGTGATAGGCGGAGCACGCTACCATCACACCACGGTGGCCGCCGATAAAAAATTACCACTGCTATTTTCGTGTTCACTGCTGCATTATGTACACACGGTCAAAAATTTTAGATTATTTTTTAAATCTAGGAAAGTGTACCGCTGATTTTAAGCTTTTTTTACTGCTTTTAAAACCACTAAATAGTTTTAAGCAAATTCAAATATTTATTAGTTTTTTATGTTATAATTTTCGATGAAAAGTTTAAATTTTTTTTTCTATATTATAAACTGTGAGAGGATAAACCCAATTTTCAATATATTTGCGTTTAAAGAAGTTTGAAAAATGGAGCTTTTCTGAACTATAATTTTAACCAAAATATTTCAATATTTGCATGGTCTGCATTTAAAACCAAAAACGTCTATAATTTAAACCAAAATTTTTAACCGTGCAAACATAAATACATACAAATATATATTTCCTTTCATTTTGGCTTTTGACAATTTTACCTGTACTATGTTCCTTCAATTTCATTTTCCCCAAACTTACTTTTAACAGATTTTGATCAGGACGGCTTCATTGGACATGGCGACCTCTTGTCTTGCCTTACAACAATGACAAAGAATGAATTGAGTCCAGAGGAACATCAACAGATTGCCGATAAGGTAATAGAAGAAGCTGATGTGGATGGTGATGGTAAATTATCATTTCTCGAATTCGAGCATGTCATACTACGTGCACCAGATTTTCTATCTACTTTTCGTATACGTATCTAATGAATTAACATATATATATATGTGTGTGTTTGATTGCGCGTATTATTATGTATTATGATTTTCTGTTTATTAATAAATGTTAACTAATAAAGCTCTTCAACTGTAAATAACTTGATTGGAAATTTAATACAAAATATGACTTATCAAATTTAATATTTGATTGGGATAGTTGAAGATAATGCATTCATGGAACATTTGTGTCTTAAATCTGTTGGTAAGATGCTTAGTAAAGGAAGGGGCGAAGGGCGCTTTCAACGAACGCAATTTTCCTTGATGTGTTGCAACATGTTTCCGTCAGTTGAGTGACAGAGATATTGTTTTATGAACGACAAGTTGAGCCAACTACCAAATGAAATAATTATCCAAACACTTCCGCATAATATCAAAAAGAAAAATTTCATTTACAATCAACACTTTAAAATGCTAAAGAACTGCCCGACATCCGAATAAACACATTGAGTGAATGTAGCGAAAAATATTTCTGCACAGTAATTTGACGTAAAGTTCCAAACGTTGAGTGGATCAAAAGTACTCAGCGGTGCGTTCAGAAAGATACCACTCAACGACTGTTCAACAGTTCTGTTTGATGAAAGCGACCAATCATTCGTAAACAGAGGTAACGTTCCATTGAGTCATCGTGCTCTGGATCACGATCAAATCTCATTGGAACGAGCAGAATCAGTACTATAAGAGTTGGCAGCAATTTATAAATGTGTACACATAACACGATGCCTATTATTTCCAACCTTTTTTCCCCGAAGCGCTCCATAATATTTTAATTTAAAAGTTAAAACAAATTATCGAACCAATAAATAGTATAATGAGTTCTTTAAACCATGCCAGAAATGCGCTATATGTTCCATATAAATTGTATGGGATTTTGCACTGAAAAAAGCTAGAGCACTAATGCTTAACCAAGCGGTCGGTAGTTAAAAGACGTCAGAAAATGTCGGGAGATGTACCAAAAGAATTGTTTTGAACTAAATAACTATCTTCCCAAGGCTAATATTACAAATTTTACGTCTGTCTAACATAATTGTTGTGGTTCTTGTATTTTTCAAATAAAAAATGTATGGCTTTTTTTTTAAATGAATTTAATGTAATTATTTGATGGTCTTAATAATTTGTTTACAGACTTAAAGTTGAAATTTATGGGTCGTCGAGTAGAAGAAATATGTTAAATATCGGATGCCCTAGTGCATATGTATGTCTGCAAGTGCTACCAAATACAGAGAGTATGCTGTCAAAAATCTTCCACAAAAAACCAAATCAACAGTCTCTTGATGCGAAATTGATCCAGATAAATATCAGGATCACAGCGTTGTTTCTATCCGTATCTGGATCACGCTTCATCGGAACGCAACTAGAATGTGTGTAAAAGGATCTATTTGTCTTCTTATTCTCCATTATTGACTCTTTGTTGCATATGAAAACTGCTTGTATATACATTTTTATCTATAAGTACGCATTTATTTACATATACATATATTTATATATATTAATTTATTTATATTTATTACTGTCATAAATTTATTCCTTATCTAAAATCTTTTTTAACTTACATTTATAAATTTTAATAGCATTGAGTTTACATTTATTTCAAATTTTAAATTAACTTATTTTTTATTATATATATATATATATTTTTTTTAATATATCCTATGTTGCATTTTACATGCACAAACATAAAGAATTTCGTTTCTGTGAATAAATTAAACATAATTATTGTAGCATGTTTTTAGTATACTAAATGTTGAGAAGTGTCGAGTACTTTTAAAAATCGAGTACTTCAGTTTACGTACTTCCAAAAATCGTGATTTTTTCAAAGTACCGCGTATTTCATATGAAATTAATCTGAAATCACTATACAGGTGTTTTAATAAACTATCCAGCGCTGCATCACGATCAAATCTCGCTGGAACGATACCGATCAGTTCTATGTGAATTGGTAGGACTCAACTAATGTGTACTCATAATACGGTGCAGTGAATGATACAAAAAATGGAGGTAGTTCCATTTAGTGTGACGTTAGCAACTTGACTTTTGCGTGGACAACGACAATTTCACCAAAAACAAGCTACCAGATTGAAAAATGTTACGAATTCTTCTAATTTTGATGGGTTTCATATTAACGAATACGGCTAAATTACTTTCATAGTTATTTTAAATAAAAAAGAAAAAACAACGAGCCCCATGCCTTGGACATATTTTAATACGAAATATAAGCCTAGAAAAGAAGGTTTTGTAATAAGTTTTTCGAGCTCCCGAAAATTGTTTTGGTGGAAAAAACATGGATCGAATCAGAGTATATTAACTTTGATTGGATAACGGTTGGTTGTACAGGTATAAAGGAATCGAGATAGATACAGACTTTCATATATCCAAATCATCAGTATCGCAAAAACATTTCATTGAGCCATGTCCGTCCATCCGTCCGCCCGTCTGCCCGTTAACACGATAACTTGAGTAAATATTGAGATAACTTCACCAAATTTGGTACACGCGCTTATCTGGGGCCAGAATAGATTGGTATTGAAGATTTCCGAATTCGGATGATAACCACGCCCACTTTTTATATATATAACATTTTGGAGAACACAAAAAACCTGATTATTTAGTGAATAATACACCTAGAATGTTGAAATTTGACGTGTGGACATTGTGGATATTGGGACTCTTGTTAAAAATTATGTTTAAAATGGGCGTGGCACCGCCCACTTGTGATAAAATCAATTTTACAAATATCATTAATCATAAATCAAAAATCGCTAAACCTGTCGTAACAAAATTCGGCAGAGAGGATGCCTTTTTTTATAAGGAATGCTTTGAAGAAAAATTAATGAAATCGGAATCGAAAGACCACGCCTACTTTTATATAAAAGAATTTTAAAAGGGTCGTGGACGAAGAGCTTTATATCAATGGTATTTCATTTCCCGCGTGGCACCGCCCCCTTTATAACTAAGCAATTTTGAATGTTTCAGGAGCCATAACTCGAAGAAAAATTAGCGGATCTTTATTACGATTGGATTATTGGGTACACAAATACAATTTTACTTTATATATTGAATTATAACATTCAATAGGAAAACACTAAAATTTTTGAAAATTGGTGTGGCACGGCGCCTTTTTTGTCCAACCAATTTTCAATGTTTCGGGAGCCATAACTCGCAGAAAAATTAACGGATCGTAATAAATTGGGTACACAAATGTTCCCTATAGCGGGAAATATTTCTGGAAAAATTGGACGAGATTGGTTAAGGACCACGCCCACTTTTATATAAAAGATTTTTAAAAGGGTCGTGGACGAAAATAATAAGCTATAAATAAATAAAAAGCTATATCTTAGCCAAAAAGAGCTTTGTATCAATAGAATTTTACTTTCTAAATTGAATTATATCATTAAATTGTAAAACACGCAAATTTTTGAAAATGGGCGTGGCACTGCCCTTTTATGACTAAGAAATGTTCTATGTTTCGGGAGCCATAACTCGAAGAAAAATTAACGGATCGTAAAAAAATACACAGATTTTCCCTATAGCAGGAAAGATTTCTAGAAAAAATGGACGGGATCGGTTAAAGACCACGGCCACTTAGATATAAAACAAATTTAAAAGGGTCGTAGACTAGATTAATAAGAAATAACTTAGCAAAAAATATTTTTGAATCAATGATATTTCACTTATCAAGTTTTATTGTAAGAGGAAATGGGGAAACATTTGTTTAAAATGGGCGGTGCCACGTGTTATGTAGAAAAGTAATTTATCTGAAATGAAATGTACAATTGAAACTCACGCTGAGTATATAATGTTCGGTTACACCCGAACTTAGACACCTTTACTTGTTTATTTATTGTATTATACAAGCGTTGCACTTTAGGAGGGAATTGTTAAAACATTTTTTAGGGAGAACATTACCCTGTAGCTCTGCAGGTTAGCCACTAGTTATGAGAGTGTTTTTGTCCGTTGTACCAGGGGTCACCTTGGGGCAGCCCCGCCTATACACATTCTGTGCCCTTTTAGCATTGACATAGATGTGTAGACTTTGGAGGTACGGTTTTTCTCAACATACCTTAAATATTCACTGTAGGGGCATGATAATATTTTTTTCTACCTAGGGGTCAAGTTGCCATAAAGATATGAGTCACTAACCAATGTGTGAGTCATTATCCACTATTTTTCAATAAAATTACATGTTTTACTGTATTCCTAATCGATATGTATGCACACAAATTGTGCTAAAGCATATTATTATTGTTTCAGATGAACATTGCGTTTTCATCCTAAAGGAAATTTCCATTCCGAAAGACCACAATTTCACCTTAAACAGTAACGATATGGCAACACTTCTGGCTAAACAACAAACATTATGAAACTTCAAAAATCCCCAAATACGTGAAAAAAATTTGAGTGGAACTACCTTAATTTTTGTCTCATGGTGCAGTGCCTTATCCACAAACTTCTTTTCCTTAATAGCCCCTGAAATTTATGTTAAAAATTCAAAACAAATTACAATGTATGACACCAAAAAATACATGGGAAGTTATACCATTTTTCAAAACGGGGTTTCGTAACTTTGTTGGCTTCAAACTGAAACGAATAAACTATACGATTGCGGGCGTGTCCGTAGAAAGGAAAATCTTGAATGCAGTAAATCAATATCTACTTGAAAAATGGCATCACTTCCCAAGTATTTTCACTATTGTCTATTTTGTAACAGTGTGTTTTCAAACTAATAACTGGTGTTATTAGTTCTTTAAACCATGCCACAATTGTAATATATTTCCCATATAATATTATGTGGTTTTTCGCTCCTAAAAACTGAATGCAATGGCATTAATAATTTTTTTTCAGGTTTAACAAGTAAGGAAGTCTAAGTTCGGGTGAAATCGAACATTACATACCCAGATGTACACTTGAAGTGCTATTGTTGTTTGTTTTGTGTGCTTAATAGTCTCATAAGGCTGCGCAATAATACATATACTAATTTTCTTTTTGTTTTTATTTATACAAGACAAATGTTTCAACACTCGCGTGGTGTCTTCTTCAGTTGCTAGTTTTCAACTAACCATTGTCAACAGAAATAACAAAGTTACAAAGTAAGCCTATCCAAATTTGTCAAATATTATTGGCTAATACAACGAAAAAGCAAAAAGACATAAAGAGAGTATAATACAACAACAAAATATGGATCAAACGAAGTTTAATGGAAAGCTGAGTAAAGATTTGTATACAGTGGGCCACTATCACGATTCACTGACCCACTTTTTTTACATAAATATGTAGGGATTCTAAAATATTTAATCTACTAATATTATACTCTATTTTAATTAATTTACAGTCGTCTTCACTTATCGAGTGTTGATTCGATAAAGCATGTTCGGCGATGCCACTTTTGGGCTCAATACTTTGTATGTATTTTAAATGCTCATTGAACCTGATGCGTACAGTGCGGGTCGATTGGTTTATGTAGTTTGCACCGCATTCTACTCCGTCGTCATTTATGTGAGAGCAAGTGATTGAGTACACTCCAGGAGTGTCCAAAATGTCACCTTTATCCTTGGATGATCTCAATAAGGCCTTCAGTTTTGTTGTTGATTTTGGAGCTTACTTTGTAACTTTGTTATTTCTGTTGACAATGGTTAGTTGAAAACTAGCAACTGAAGAAGACACCACGCGAGTGTTGAAACATTTGTCTTGTATAAATAAAAACAAAAAAACTTAAACGACTAAAAGGTGTTGTTTCACTTTCTTTACAGTGTCGCAAGTCGTTTAGCACTCAAAAATAATTTAATTTAATTGAATTAAATTAAATATTTAAATACTAATTTTCGTTTAAAAGAAGTAAAAGGATACAGAGGCTAACACCAATGACCTTGAGCGGGTAATAATGCAGGTTTTCTTTACATATGGGGATTTCCCTACTGTTTATTTTAAAATAAAGATACAACAGAACAACAAACATAAACACACAAGTGCCATTGTACTAAAAAACATTATTACAAAAAAAGGGCAGGATTATTAACGAAACTTTCCAACTTTTACCAGAAATAGCTTATTACATGCATTTTATATAAAAGAAGGCGATTTAACCGATTTAGTTCATTTTTACTGAAAATATGTCCTGTTAAAAGCAATAAATGTGCACCAAATTTTTCGTCGAGGTATGGCTCCCGAAACATTAACAACTTAGACAAGAAAGGGGCGGTGCCATACCCATTTTCAAAAATTTTAGCGTTTTCCCATTGAATGGTATAATTCAATTTAGAAAGTAAAATTCTATTGATTCAAAGCTTTTTTTCGCTAAGATATAGCTAATTATTTTCGTCTACCACCCTTTAAAAAATCGTTTATATAAAGGTGGGCGTGGTCTTTAACCGATCTCGTACAATTTTTCTAGAAATATTTCCTGCTATAGGGAAAAGTTGTGTACCCAATTTTATTATGATCCGTTAATTTTTCTTCGAGTTATGGCTCCCGTAACATTCAAAATTGCTTAGTTATAAAGGGGGCGGTGCCAGGCGGGAAATGAAATACCATTGATATAAAGCTCTTTTTTGCAACAATATAGCTAATTTTATTCGTCCACGACCCTTTTAAAATTCTTTTATATAAAAGCGGGCGTGGTCCTTAACCGATTTCATTAATTTTTCTTCAAAGCATTCCTTATAGTAAAGGCAACCTCTCTGCCGAATTTTGTTACGATAGATTTAACGATTTTTGATTTATGATTAATGATATTTGTAAAATTGATTTTATCACAAGTGGGCGGCGCCACCCCCATTTTAAAAATTTTTTATTTTTTATTTTTATCAAGAGTCTCAATATCAGTCCACACGACAAATTTCAACATTCTAGGTGTATTATATACTAAATAATCAAGTTTTTGTGTTTTCCAAAATGTTATTTATATTTCGCTCATTTTCAATACCAATCTATTCTATTATTATTTATTCTATAATAAGCTCGTCTACCAAAATTGATGAATATATCTCAATATTTACTCAAGATATCGTGTTAACGGACAGACGGACAGACGGGCGGACGGACATGGCTCAATAAAATTTTTTTCGATACTGATGATATGGAAGTCTATATCTATCACGATTCCTTTATACCTGTACAACCAACTGTTATCCAATCAAAGTTATAATACCCTGTGTACAAGTACAGCTGGGTATAAAAAGAAAATGTTTGGGGAGTCGAGCGTAACAAAGTTGGTAAATATCGGACACCCTAGTGTGTGTGTCTGTAAGTGCTAGCAAGTAAAAAAAACAGCGTCAAAAATGTACCACAAAAAACGAAGTCAACAAAGCATCCCGTTGGTCCGAAATTATTCCAGATAAATGTCAGGATCAAAACTTTGTTATTGCATTTGCATGTTACATTTTTATCGGGACCTGGTTTAGTGTTCATTGGAACTCAGCTGATCTACTCCTGGAAATTTGAGATTGTATCAAAAGTGGCTAATATTCCAGCAGCATATTTATTAATATTTGAGTGTTTATAACTTTGCAACTGTGATGATTTATTTTTCGGGATTAAGGTGCTTAGTACTTTTTGGCTAAAGTGTACTTTTTTGGTGCTGCAAAGTACTTATCGCGCATAGACTCTAAGACCCACTTGCCGAACGAAAAGTTATAATTCTAACTCAGAGTTAGTAGCTGCTCATGTGTAGTTAAACTCATAAATTTTCTACAACTTTTGAAATTAACTTCGAGAAAAAATGTTAGCTTTTTGTTCTAAAAGTGAGTCCCAAGTACTTTGAGGCTACTGAGTATTTTTTAAGTGCTGAGTGTATTGAATCGAGTACTTATTACTTATGGTATCGATACTGCCCAACGCTGACTAATATTTTTTACTCCTGAATAATTTAGTTTAATGTCAAATTAACGTTAAGGGTTACTTGTGCTCAGGGCTTGAAATTAGTCTCATAGCTTTCATGAATGGAGCTGCACAATAATCTGATGAAATTTGAAAACTTCATAAAATCTGAGGAACGAATTGTATAGAATATATGTGTATCATATATACTACCGATCTTCACTATTTTTGCAGAAAAAAATTAATGGTATATACGACATCTTCTGGTGAAATCAGCTTTTTGTAGTTTAAATGTGACGAAATGACGAAAATGCTCTACCAAAACAATCGTTGTAGCGGTCTGATACACCCAGATGCTTCAGGATGGTTTTGCTATCAAGCCCTCAGTGAAATGCTGATTGAGTATGCTTGGACGGATATTTGTGCAGTGTTTTGAACAACGCCCCACTGAATAAATTGCATGGAATACTGGAATAAGATCAATGGCCCATAACATCAATTAATCTTATGACCACTTCAAATAGCTTCAAGGTCAATTGAAGTTGTGACCAAAGAAAATGGTCACAATAACCTACTTCAAAAGGAAAATTGGCGTATGATGTCTTCGAATGACCATAAGATTTTCGTTTGACCTTATAACCATTTCGGGAAGAAGATCACCATATACAACAATTTAAGGTCAGAGCAAAAGCAAGAAATTTCCGCAGGATTGGTTAGATGTTTAGTTGAAAATGTTCTCATTTAAAGGGAATTCTCACCGGCACTGCACGGCGATTTCCTCTTAACTCCGAGAGGACCTCGTTGTGCCAATTTGTTATCGCTTTTTTCACTAGAATGGGACCACATCGGAAAACTTGAAATGGAAAACATTTCTTTTTTCATTCGACTGATCGAAAATATAGCGACAGCAACAAACCGTAACTGTAATTCAACAGTTCTTAACAATCTTATGCGTGGAGGTGTGAAACATAATAATTGATATGTCCACTTTAAAAACCATTTGACCTGATGGCACGGATGATCCTATAGTCAATATAGTAACCTTTTGAAATTTGACGTAGTAACCATTCCATATGGTTATGACTTCAGTTGACTTTGTGACCATTTGAAGTGGTCACATGGTCGATTGAAATTCCTGGCCGTATTTTTCACGGCTTCCCTTTTATGGTTTGTCGGGATGCTAGCTTACCCTGGTCCTGGATCTGAATTGGGAGTGAATATAATATTGTTACGAATATTAACAAAACTAAGGGGTGCTGCTATCATTGAGCCGATGCTAAACAGTGATATCATGCACATCCATAGATCAATCATTATGTATCTACATAAACGAAACAATAATTGCGTCTACACATATGTACCATGTACGTATACGAGCAGCGGAGAATCAATGCACAAACACATGCATATATCTGAGATACTCCTGAAAGTATGTAATGAGAGAAACTATAAAATCTTGCAATTGTAGATACAGCTGAGAAATTTGAGAGCTGATGGCAATTAGTAGATTCTGGAAATGGAAGCGCCTAGAAGATGCGAACGTTGAAATCAGAGAGTATAAAAGCAGCAAATGTAGAGGCGCTGGAATTCAGTTTGATTTGAGCTATCAAGCAGTTATTGATTAAGCACGCAAGCTGTCGGGAAATAGTAGAGTTTCATTTCAGCTCTCAATCAGTTTGGTTGTTAAACAAGCCAGTTGCAAAGTATAGGTGTTATTGTGAAGTACTTTAATAAAGGCCATTTTTCCATTATTCAATATTGGGGTTATTTATTCAACAGTTTAGTGATTCGAACTTAGCAGAAGGGCAAATAAGAGGATTTGCAAGTAAATTCGTTACAATATTTCATTAAACCCCAGTGATCTTCGGATAGAAACACACACAATTACACAAATATGAGTATATGTTGCTGGTATTGGGGTCATTGGGCTAGTAAATAAATTTCCAGACAATGTTATGCCAACTGTCTCCGTTTAATTCTACATGACCTTCACTAGGTATGCCCTGAAATACAGATCTTAATCGGGAAGCACCACAAATATTTAGATAATTTAAAAATTCTTGCACTTAAAGAGCAATCGTGTTATAAAGGTCAAACATGCATGCATAAATTGGTATTTCTTTTGTTCTAATATCAACTTAACAATTTTATATCATTTGTAAAAATCTGGTTAAAATCAATTTAATACTATTATTGCACCAATTAAATGTTACAGAACAATTGAAACTAAAATCACTGGACATAATTCACAATAATTTTATGGCTAACTTTTACAGTACTGTCTAATATACAAACTCACTTTGCGCACGGCACGTCGACATATTAAACATGTATGTATGTATATTCGTTTGGTCCTTAAAAAATTAAAGAAATAAAGTCAATCGGTAATATCACTGCCAAAGATATGGCATGAACTTAAGTCAGTGTCCAGATTACGTTTAGGCCAGACCATACATCTAAATTGGGTTAACGGTCTTAAGGGTAAAGAAGGTAACCAAAAAGCCGATGAGTTGGCAAAGGAGGGTGCAGCACTCGGGAGTTGAATATGATTCGTCAAGCAGAAAAGGCGTGGACAGAAGCACGTGGCTGCAAAATTTCTAAGGTCGTGTGCAAAACCTACGATATTAGGCTCACAAAGTGGCTCATATCTCTGAACACAGAAGACTTAAGGCTCACGATGGGCATACTAACTGGATACTGCCTTCTGGCGTCACATGCTTATAAGTTAGGCCTCGTTAGTTACAGTAGATGTATGAAGTGCGAGCTGCGGAAAGAAACGGTTGAGAACGTTTTGTGTTTGTGTCTTGCGCTCACCAGATCTAGGCTCCAGATCTCGAGGCAACAATTAAGCTTGGTCCTAGTATTTGCCAAGAGGACAGAGTTATTCTATAAGATAGGTCGTTGGCACCTGTTTCAGGTTCTTTCATTTCGCCGTCAAACAAATTCTGACGAGTGCATGTCCGACTATTGCAATCTGAATGTTTTATGCCCAGTCCACAAAATGGGCAATCCTTCAAACTGCGCCAACTATGGCGGAATCAGCCTTCTTAGTATCACATATGTATAAGGTTCTGTCAAACGTATTGTGAGAAAGATTGAAGGCCACCGTGAATTGGCTGATTGGACCATATCAGTGCGGCTTCAGACCTGGTAAATCTACCAGCAAAAAGATTTTCACTATGCGCAAATCTTGGAAAAAGCTCGCGTAAACGGAATTGACACGCATCAACTCTTCGTCGATTTTAAAGCCGCCTTCGACAGCCTGAAAAGAAGCTGAATATATGCCGCTATGTCTGAATTTCTTTTCGCACCAAAACTTACACGACTGTGTAAAAAAACGTAAAGCAACACCATAAACTCGTCAGCATAGGAAGGCCCTCTCCGACCGTTCGAAACTAAGCGAGGCTTCAGACAGTCTGACCCCTATCGTGCGATTTCCTAAATTTGATGCTGGAAGAGAATTATACTAGCTGCAGAACTTACCGCGTAAAATATTCTAAAGTAAAGTGCTCTTCCGGCAAATGAAAGTCATGGTCTAAAGCACTTATCGTACTCGTCCTGCTCTATGGCGACACTCATGGACCTTTACAAAATCAGTCTAAAGCTGCTCAACGGGTGCTTGAGTGGAAACTTCTTTGCAAGATTTAAGGACCTCTACGCATTGGTGACGGCTAGTGCCGAAGAAGATTTAATGATGAGTTGTACGAGCTACACGCAGATATCAACATATTTCAGCGAATTGAAACGCAGCGAATGAAAGATGATGTTCCGACTTAGCAAGTATTTTTATCGGAACTCGCCTATGGAGGCATAGAAGGGAGTCGGACTCCTCTTCGGTGGAAGGGCCAGGTGGGAAAACGATTTATATTCCAATTGGCGCCAGTTAACACAGCCAAAAAAAGCGACTTGTGGGACGGCCATAATCGTTTAAAACGGTTGAACGCCAAATTAGTAAGTAAGTAGGTAAGCATATCATTATCGTTTAAAGGGACACGACGGAAAGAATTCGTTCATTTCTTGTAGTTACGGACCACCCTAGTGTATATTAGGGGCGGGTCGATTTAAAAATCGCTCATTGCTCTGTTAAAATCGTATTCTAGGGATCAAAATAAGAAACTTTGCCGAAGGAACCATACCTCTAAACGAATTCTGATGCCCCCCCTCCCCCCAGGTAGGGGTAAATTTTGAAAAATCCCACTTTGACACCATTTAGAGTGCTCCAATCGAGTCCAAATGTATGACGGACCCCCACTATCTTTGGAGGCCCGACCCACCGATGCCAGTGGCACACCCCCTAGAACCCCCTGGTGGTAAAGTGCATGTAAAGTGCAAAATCGGCGATTTTTTGAAACGTTTGTATGGTGAACCCACTTCACAGAGCAATGGGCGATTTTTTGCCTCCCCACAAATCGACCCGCCTGGTGTATATATGTATGTCTATCGTAAACTTATGCTATTCTAATAAATTTTTTTTAACATTCGCTATTTTACTTATATGTAGCTATATTAACTTACAATGACAACACATACTTACAACTAAACACGTATACATTTATTAAGTTTAACCTTCTTATTGTTCATAATTTGTAATTATTTATTCACTTTTTTTCATTTCGTATACATCGGTTTTTATTAATTTTATTATAGTCTTCAATTGCATTTATTAATACGATAAATACTTATTTAAGTAATTACAATTGATTTTTTATCAATAACATTAAACATAAGAAAATTTTATAAAAACAAGTAAGGAAGTCTAAGTTGTGCGAAACAGAATATGATTATACTCAGCTGTGATCTTATTCGAGATTAGGAGATTGATAGCTGAAGCAAGACTTAATATTGAACCAGGTTTGCTAGACAGCCTTTCTTTGGGGTGGAAACAATTTATTTTTCTTCGCGGTGCCGCTAAAATATAACAACAAACTGGGCTGTCTAAAATGTTGCAATATTAAAGGCCTGTCTGCAACTAAGAGGACTGTGAACTTGGCCCTAACGTATTAAAGCGGCAACCCAAGACACAAATCCCCATGATCAATTACTAAAGGTTTGTTCTCTAATGATGACAGAGCTTTGACACTCCCAAGCTGGCAAAATCTGGACGGGTTGCTTTTACTAGAAAAAACGGGGAATAATTCATCCCCTTCAGCGAAAATTGTAGTAGAAAAGTACCTTTAGAAGTATATTAGTAGTGATAGTAAATTTGTAAATACCAGCAGATTTTGGGGGAAATAATTAATTTTATACTAAATATTTCGTGAATTCATAAATATTTTATGTTGGTTTGCTCATTCTTTCAGAAATTGAAGAATGTCGTACGTCAGAATTTTACTCAATAATACGCTATCTCGAAATTTGTTTCAAAAACTCCCTATCTGAGCATAAGTTCAATGCATTTTGACACAAGAGGAAGTTAATGAAAAGAATTCTGAGATAAGGCGTTCTTCAACCTTATTCTGAAATAGGGCGTTTTTGTGCTAATCCTGTAATGGGAAATGTTTGAAACATTTTTAGAGATAGGGACGATTTCAAACTAGCAGCCGACATGGGGTGATACTCTACTCAGTATAGAGGTTTACGCCGACCACTTTATCGACGCGCCGGCATACGCGGTGTTCTTAGTTTAAAGAGCTTGATTTTTTCTATTTAAAAAATAATATTTAAGAAAGTTTTTGTTTGTAAGTATCTAAGGAAATCAACGTGTTGGCCATTTCGGAAAGATTCGGGGGTTTTGCCTCAAGATCTCGCACACCGTTCAAAAATTTTCAGGAGTAGCTCTTTGCGGAAGGATTGTCCCTCGTTCACCTACTCCAGACAGACTTCGAATCTAACCCCGGTGTTTGGAGTTGGTACTGCTGCGTCTGCTGAAGAGAAATAGAGATACATAAAATGGTCACACTTTTGTCTGTATATCTCGTGCAAAAGTGTCACCTGGGGTAACTCCTAATAATCGCCGCGAACACAATTTCTTTAAATCATTTGTGGCTGTTTGGTGGTCATGCACGAAGGCGACTGACGGTAGCTATTAATGGTCTATTAATACTCATGACTCTCGTCGCACAGGGCGAATCCAGTTTTTCGAGCTAAAATCCCCGATGATTAAGAGCTACAATTCCCGATGTGCGAACAGTAGCAATCCCGACCACCAGTCGCTACCACGCCTCCCGACCCTCACACCATATGCCATCACAGAAGCTATAGGACTGCGACGTCGAAATCATATGTAACTTCGTCGACGTCAGTTTCCTAGAAGTTCTAGGTGTAGCTCCGAAGACTTTCTAACGGATGTTTTTGTCGCGATATGCTGCCGAGCTACACCAGAGAAACACCTTGAAACGTTAGGGAGTGACTATTTGGCCAAGGATGCCGCCCTCGAATCATAAGCAGTCTAAGTGGATGTCATTGCGTAACTCATGGGTGAAAATCGTATAATCCTCGGCGCATCTACATAATTAAAATTTTACAAGGACTCTGGATAAATTTTTAAAATGTAGACTAAAGTTTGTAGACGTTTATGTTCACAACATTGATTTCAATAGTCTTCGTTAAATCAAAACGATATTTTAGAATGAAAGTCGACTGATTTTAAGTTGAAAGATGTTAACTGCAGTTTTCCGGCTTTATGATATAAGAGCTCATTGTGGATGGCCGCGTAGCTTAAATTTTCAGACTAGTTCGACTGTCCACTACGTTGGGGTAGTATCACACACGGGTCATTAGTTCGACTATCTTGGGAAAGCTTTTGCATCACCACTTTGAGTGTCTTGCGAAGGACAAAGCCTCACCTGGTAACTATATGATCCTACGTATTCACATTTGTAAAAGGAGCTGTAACGGGTAGGTGATATTTAAACTTGGTTGACAGGCTATAACCAATGTGATTCACTCCAAGGTACTAGTTTTGGAAAGGGTCGCCAACTTTAGGAAAAGTCAAAACGGGAGACTTGGGTGTTGAAGGATGAAGTGTGAAAATCAAAATTAATATTTTAGACGCCATTGTATAGTTTCGCAAATAAACAACAGATTTTTGAATGTAAGCCCAAGTGATTTTTCAAACCCTTCTCATACGTACATAAATCTTCAACGTAAGTATATGGTGGGAATCATTCAAAGGAGTTTGTTTAAACCACTGAATCCTAGTAAAGGACTTTGCATCACTGATTTTGCTTATTCTTTCAGCCAATCGCAATATAAAATTTTTTAAAAAATCGGCACATGTTCACCTTGGGTCATTTTATTTGAATTCATTGTTCATTATTTTTTGAATTTTTTGAAAAAAAAATATGCAAAGTGAGCATATAAATTTATTATATAACTTTTCTTTTAGTGTAGTGTTCTAATAACTTGGTGAATTGGGTGATGCGAAGTCCATGTTAAAGTGACATCGGAAGCGCTTGTTTTTTTAAAATAACTTTTGAACAGTTAGAAAGAGTTAAATTTCGCAATTAGTTTATTATAACTGGCAGTGATGCGCATCCCTTGATACCCCTTTCGACCATATCCTCCCAATTTTCGACATGAGCAATAAATGGCCTAAACAGTCTTAAACGAGTAGAAAATATAGTAACGCGCCGGACGCCGCCGCCGCGCCGTTATTTTTGACATTCGGCGGCGGCGTGCGAAAAGCGACCAAACGTCGGCGGCGGCGGCGGCGTTTATCGGTGGCGTATATCTCTAACTCAGTAGCCGCAATGTAGTGACAAAAAAAATTTGAGAAAATGGCTTATTGTCTCAGACTTTTATATTCCGGCCCTGAGTTTGACAGAAGAATTAAGCTTTTTGTACGGTTCTGCTGACACAGCGAGTATTTACTCTTTTCCGTTTGAGTGTTCATGGAAGTGAACGATGAATTTTAAATTGGTTTAGGTTCGTATGTTCATAGGTTTACGAACGTGCACGATTCCTTGGTGTCCGTACTTTTCATAAAATTACCTTTGCTCAGCTTACAATTAGCTTGGTCAATGGTAGCAGATGTATGAAGTGCGGGTTCGAGCAGGAAACGAAGTAGCACGTTTTGTGCTCATGTCCGGCGCTTGTCAGGCTAAGGCTCCAGCTAATAGGAGTGATACAGCTGTCAGATCCAGAAGCAGCAAGTGGCAGTAGGTCAAGAAAGCTTCTAATATTTGAGAAGAGCACGGAGTCATTTTATAACATAGGTCCTGGTTTTTTTTCAGTTTGGTCGTTAAGTAAACTTCGGGTAGTATCCACGTATCCGTAGTGTTACGCACCATTCAGTCTATGTGAGGTCCTCATTGACCGCTCAGTTCAACCTAACCTATGTTCAGCCACACTAATAGATCATAGCATAGTTTGCCAAATTCATCATAAAATTTAAAAAAAATTGTTCTAAGAAATTGTGCAGTTCAGTACTTATCGGGTATTTGTAAACTGATTGCCTCCTATTTCTGCTACTAATATTTTTCGAAAAATCGCAAAGAAACAACACAGTTAACGGATGTCAATTCGATTTGGGAGCAAAATGGCTGCAATTGTCAAAAAATTTGTAAGCCGAGCAAACCTCTTGTGATTGAATCATGACAAAAACACTTTCTCATCACCGTAGAAACTTGTTCTTCAACCAAGCCTTAAGAGCCCTTAGTTTAAACTAATATTCATTATTTTTACAATTCTTTATATATATAACTAACTTTCAAGTACACATAGATATTTTAATTATATATAAACACCATATCATATTAGATATATAAGTATGTTTTTATGTATATAGATTATTTTTAACATTTTGCATTTTGCTTGCAATTCACATTTTACGTATACATCATTCTGTTAATATAGCTAGTTTTTCATTATTCAAATATTACAAACATACAGCATCGCTTACTTTCACTACACAGTCCTTAACAGCTATGCCATATCCACCTACGACAGTGCTTTTTAAATTGCCTCATCCTGCGCACCAAAACACAGTGGCTGTCAAACCTTTTTAGCAGCACAATCTTCCATTCCAGACATTTCACCACCGATGCGTCGTCATACCATCGTCTACTTCACGTTTTGGCCAATTCTAGAAATCATGATTCGCACAACTTGGAAAACCGTAATCCGAAAAGCTTTCAAAGCTTTTCAACAAATTTCAGTAGACCGAATTATGATGTTCGTAATTATTGTGTGCAGCAGCAGCATGATGTAAATATGATGGTTATAGCGGATGTTGCATTCAATTCGGAAGCGCGTCTACGCAAGGCAGCTATGCTGTGACCTCGCCAAACATCATCTTCACCAACACCATTACCACCGCCATCTGTTGGTGACTGCATTGATTGATGGCAATGCGGTACCATATGCGAGCCACCACCATTATTGCCCGTATGCTCTTGATGTTGTGATTGGTTTTGTTGTTGTTTGTTGCTGCTGCTGTTGTTGTTGCTGTGACGGTGGTTGTTGATGGTGGTGATTTTGTTGGTGGGTATGTTGTTGTTGCTGCTGCTGCTGTGACGTTGGTGTTTGTTGTTGGTGATGTGTTGGGCCTCCCTGTTAAATAAATGTGGTGAATTTAGTGAGGACATAAATCAATAGAATTGAGAAAGGACATTTTAAAGCTCATCAAGGATAAAGTATTTGTGCGCTACATTTTATGTTTTATATTGATTTATAAAAGAATATTATGGCAAAATTGGTGAGTGTAAGCCAACTTTTGAAAAACATCCTCGTGAAGGAAGGGATATGTAAGTACATATCTTCAAATAACCGCTCCTTATCGTATACTTCCAAATCTGCTCAAGGATATTTTGAAGGATATTTCAAGCAGTGAATGACGGTTTTATAAATTTTGTTTTGCTACTATTTGTTATATGGCTAGTCGTCGGGATACATCGGACTGCCCATCTCTCTTTGTTAATTGAAGGCTAAAAATAACAAGTAAGGAAGTCTGAGTTCGGGGAAACCGAACATTACATACCCAGCTGTACACTTGAAATGCTGTTGTTGTTTTGTTTGCTTAATAGTATTACAAGGCTGCGGAATAATACATATAGCATTTTCAGGTCAAATGAAACTTTTTTCAAGTCAAATGAAACTTTTTTTCATTTCAAATGAACCTTTTTTCATTTTAAATGAAACTTTTTTTCAAGTCAAATGAAACCATACTACTAAGGTAATTGTCAATATATATATATCGTACTTTATAACGCTAAGTATTTATCAAATTTTTCTTTAAGACAACTATTTCTAATTAGCCACATTGAAGGCAAATTTTTTGCTTAAATTTTCTTTGTGAATTTAAGCTGCAGTTAAGGTCGGCTTAGTTTAACCTTGCCTTTTGATCGTTTCATTTTTTTAATAGATAAAGTAGCAGGGTTATATATATATACTATTATATATATATATATATATTTTTTACTTGTATCTACTCTTATATGTATACCCTGTCCGACCCAAAAACGTCCGCTAAAAACGTTTGTATTCATGAAAATTATACAATCAAATGAAAATTTTATTATGTTCATAGTGTTTAATGTGACAAAGTGTACCACAAATCGATGGACCGATTTTCTATGTAATTAATGGTGTAATTTTGTAAATTAAATTTATTTTTCATTTGCAATTATCTCAACCGCCACATCTAAAATTATTACGCCCCTGATGATGCCAAGGAAATTTGGCGAAACGTTGGGCCGTAAGGTGGAATAAACTTTGTTTTTATTCGCACTACAACGAAATAGATCAGAATAGTTTAAAGGAAACTAAATCTCCGAAAATTTTTTAGTAAGTCATGAAAAAACCCTTAAAAATCAAAGTCAAAAAAAGTAAAAAAAAATGAAATTTCGCAGGCTCGAAAATTATTTTTTGGGTATGCGTAGTGAAACTTTTTTTCCTGACCCCAAATCCTATCGAAAAATCGATGGCGCGATATCGGTTAATAACCGCCCATTCTAATATATATGTTCTAAGTATTACATTTTAATACAATATATAATGAAAAATAATGGAATAAAAACAAATATATATGTTTTCAAAGGCCCAAACGAGTGAAGTGCAATGTAACTACGCCATAGAGTAGAAAAGATCACTTTTTACGGTTATGTTTTTCAGCATAGTTAAAAAAGATCTATCCACTGTTATAAAGTACGATATAAATATATCTACAATTACCTTAGTAGTATGGTTTTGATTTGACTTGAAAAAAGTTTCATTTGAAATGAAAAAAGTTTCATTTAAAATGAAAAAAGTTTCATTTAAAATGAAAAAAGTTTTCCTTTAAAATGAAAAAAGGTTTCATTTAAAATGAAAAAAGTTTCATTTGAAATGAAAAAAGTTTCATTTAAAATGAAAAAAGTTTCCTTTAAAATGAAAAAAGGTTCATTTGAAATGAAAAAAGTTTCATTTGAAATGAAAAAAGTTTCATTTAAAATGAAAAAAGGTTCATTTGAAATGAAAATACTTTCATTTGAAATGAAAAAAGTTTCATTTAAAATGAAAAAAGTTTCCTTTAAAATGAAAAAAGGTTCATTTGAAATGAAAAAAGTTTCATTTAAAATGAAAAAAGTTTCCTTTAAAATGAAAAAAGGTTCATTTGAAATGAAAAAAGTTTCATTTAAAATGAAAAAAGGTTCATTTGAAATGAAAAAAGTTTCATTTGAAATGAAAAAAGTTTCATTTAAAATGAAAAAAGTTTCATTTAAAATGAAAAAAGGTTCATTTGAAATGAAAAAAGTTTCATTTGAAATGAAAAAAGTTTCATTTAAAATGAAAAAAGTTTCCTTTAAAATGAAAAAAGGTTCATTTGAAATGAAAAAAGTTTCATTTGAAATGTGAAAATAAAAAACAAAAAAAGCATAAGTTTTAAAGTTTCATTTAATTTTTTTTTTTTTTTTTTTTTCTGCGTTGCAAAACAGATTTTTTTTTAATATTTTTTTGTATTCTT
>JARSSU010045746.1:0-10289 GCA_029619165.1 Eurosta solidaginis
AGTTCCTGGTGAGGAGGACCAATGTTCGGCTGAGTGCGTCTGGAACGGCCACGTGGGTCAGGCGCACACGGGTCGATCTCGGCGTGATAGTGCTCTCGAAAGAAATCAAAAGAAAACGCAAAGAGGATTCCTCGTTATAATAGTGTTTATTAGAGTGTAGGAAAATATATACAGGATACAATATTACCTTTGAGGCGAAAAATGATGACGGTGATACTCGGCGATGTGTGCTGGTGGCGTCGATCGAAAAAGAGACGGGTGTGCCGTTGAGGACAACCGCTAAGCCGCGAAAAGGTCCCTCTGGTATTAAGGAGGGGAAAAAGCCCACACACACAACAGCCACACACATATACGTGCATGGGTGCTGACAACCTGCACACACACATGCATGCGTATGAAAAGCATGCATGTGCATGCATGCACACAAATGCGCGTGAGTGTGGGTGGCTGGAAATCTTATTAAAACGTTAGGGAGGGCGCCGTCAATCAAGTAAAAGTTAGGCCTTGGGCCTAAAACCAACTTATTAAGTTTTATGCGAAACTTTCAAAAATGTCGTTTGATGTTATTTACATACGTCGCTGAAATGTTTTGTAGCATAAACCCACGTTGAATTTGCCCAAAGGCGTTGTTCACATAAAATATTCGACTGCCATTGTGCGCAGTCAATAATTTATTATTTATTGCGTGCTAGCCGTTGCAGTTTTTACAAGCGAATGAGTCATGGTAACTCAATTGGTTCGTACGATCTGAATGGGAAGCGCGTCTCACTAATACATCTCACGGGATCAAAAGCATTTTTTAGCCGGACACGTGCGTAAGTGACTTGTAGAGGAAAATTTTCGTTTGGCGGAGAGGAAGTATTTACTTTTAAATAGCGTACCCAGTCCAACGACTATGAGGTAGAATTGTTCAAAGGCTGAGGTATGCTGAGTTGATCCAAAGCCAGCTTGAGGTCCCACTTCCCCTATCAAAATAAATCTATCTATCTATATCTATATCTATAAATCTTATAAAATAAAGTCGCTAAATGCCATTTACGCATTTTAAAACGGTTTTTGCATTTGAAAGTTTAGCTACGTGAGATGGCACAGTCTATACAATTTGAAGGTATATTTATAGGGGCGTGGCAAATTGCCAAAATGTAGTAAAAAATTATAAACTTTTTGTTTACACAGCTATAACTCATAAACGATTGGATGTATTTGAAAAATTCTACCTTGCAGTAAAACTCTGAAATATTTACCTTCGTTCTGCGTAAAAAAAATACTTGATCCTTTCTTATATCAGCCAAATTGTTTAAGTTCGGTGTCAACTGTGAGCAAAAATTGCTTTGAGTGAGTCATGAGTCGACACATACGTCATACATAGTATTCGCTGCTGTTATTTAACTTCGGCCGTAGGTTTATAGGTATGTATTTTCATATCAGCTTGACATACATATGTATTATGTACATACATAAATAGTAATAAATGGTTAAGAATGCATACATCTCTTGAAAATACTGTTTCGTTAAAAATATTGAACATTTCCTTAAAATTTCTTAAACAAAAGTTTTTATTTTTTCGTATTTTTGCATGTATCACTATCATCATCACTACATAGTATAAAACAAAGTCGCTTTTTCTGCTCTTATGTCCCTTTAAACGTTTAAAACTACGCAATGGATTTGATGCGCTAGTAGATAGAGTGATTGAAGAGGAAGGTTTATATGTATAATAACATCCATTAAATAGTTAGAGTATGTATTGTAAAGGTTCTAATGTGATGTATATATATAAAAGAAAGTGGTGTTATACACTATTTATAACTCAAGAACAGGATGAACAGATTTGGTTGAAAATTGGTGGAGGGGTAGCTTAGAACTAGGAGATAGACATAGGATCCATTCTGGCTAGGGTCTTGAGATCAAAACGTGGACCTGTGTAATCTGGGATATGTTTGTCCAATATGGTATCAAATGGAAGCTGTTTATGGAGTACTTTGATGCGCGTATTTTTCGTACCGTGGGTAACTAGCGTCTCGAGATGTAGGCCATAACGTGGATCAGGGTAACACTAGGATTTGTTTTTACACTATGGGTATCAATTTGAAAAACTGTTTATGAGTGCTTTAGTACAAGGTAGTTTTCATACATATTGGCGACTATGGTCTCGAGATATAAGCCAAAACGTGGACTCAGGGTAACACTAGGATATGTGTGTAATATGGATATCAAATGAAAGCTGTTGCTGAGAACTTAAAGTAATTTTCATTGTGATATTGGATTTAGTCGCAACACAACCTGGCAAACTGATAAATATGCATGCGAAGCCGAAATAAAGACATGATTAATAATACCCACATACCTGTTTACATACGTCCTTTTCGATTTGCCTGAAATTTGGTATAAAAATTGGCCCTATATTAGTATTACGATTCTTTTTTCGGGGAAGTAGACTAGGGCACGGGCTGGGACTGGATTAGGACTAGGACTTGGACTGAGACTCATAGTGGGCCTGGGACGCGGAATAGGACTGGAACAAAATACATACCATCCTCTGGGACTGGCAATAAGGGATGAAGAAGAATGGGAAACAACTTGAGAGAAGAGAAAGAGGGAAGGCCATATAAATCGTTCCCGAGATGGTCGGGCCAGCACCTTAATGGTGCTGTTACGGAGCGTATCGGATCTGTATCCGACAAAGGACCATCACATCGATAACACTCCCCAACGCCTCGGGGAGTAACCTAATCGCTACAACAACAACAACAACAGGGAAGGAGATGGAGACTGAGAAAGAGATAGAGTTGAAGGACGAAGATAGAGATAAATGCAGCGAAAAGGACGGAGGAGGAGTGAATAAAAGGATAAGAAAAAGTGAAGAGGGGTGGGCGAGGCAGAGCTAGACGGGAAAAGGTTATAAAATGTATGTAGATTGATCGAATTTAGGGCAGAACAAACGTCTGACGGGTCTGCTAATATATATATACAGTAATTTACATATGTATTAATTTCGAAGAAACGCGCAGAGCGCGGCTTTCAAACTGGAGTCTCCACAACCTTAAGTCCCGTTGAGAAAGGAGAGGACATAAGTAGTAGTAAAGTGGCTTCTCGTAGGTGAGTATCGCCAAGCTAGTTGCGATCCAAAGATGGTGACGGTTTTTCGCAGAGATATAGTAATAGCGACGTTCGTTCAAGTAACGATGACGCTCGGAGAGAAGCGTATTAACGGACGTTGGTCTCACCAAACAGAGTGATAATGGAGTACAATTAGTAACGGTGAAGCTTGGTAGAAGATATACCGATGTTGAGTCTTACCAGAGAGTGATGACGGAGTACTATAACCCATTAAAGTGAGTGACTTTTTTGTAAAATCACCGCTTTAAGTTTTGAAATGCATGAAGCAAACGCCTCCCGCTGTGCCTACTAATTTACCAAATGTTTCCAATATACGCGAAACCAGTATACATACATACATGCATATTAGAGGTTTACGCCGGCACTTAATCGGCGGCGGCGGCGTAGGCTCTATTCTGAGTCATGACCCTCGCGGCGACAGTTTAACGATTAGTATCTAATGCTGGCTTATTGTTGATCGCGCCAAAAGGCGGCCGTCAGTCGGCTGTTTTAGAGTACAACTCCCGACGTTTTGACGAACAGTAGCATCCGACCAGCCAGCCGCATACCACGAATCCTGGCCCTTATATCAATATGCCAGCTACCGAGCATAGACTGTGCGACTTCGCAACTCATACTTTCGTCAACGCCACTTTCTAGAAGCTCTAGTGTAGCTCCGCAGCCTTTCGGACGGATGTTTTTGTCGCGCTATGCTTCCAAGTTAGACCAAAAACACACTGAAACGTTAGGGAGTAAATTTTCGGTCGAGGATGCCGCCCTCGAATCATGAAGCAGTATAAGTGATTATTATTACGTAACTCATGGGTGAAAATCGTATAATCCTGGCGCATCTATGTATATAATTTAAATTTACAAGGACCGTGGATAAAGTTTAAAAATATAGACCCAAAATTTGCAGACGTTTGTGTTCGATACATTGACCTCAATAGTCTTCGCTTCCGGCCTTATGATATAAGAGCTCATTATGGATGACCGCCTTCAGTTTTCAGACAACTTCGACTATCCCCCACATTAGGGTAGTAGAACACCCGGTAATTGTTTCGACTGTCTTGAGAAAGCTTTTGCTTCACCACTTGAGTGTTTTGCGAAGGACAAAGCTACCAGGTTAAAAATGTGCCTACGTATTCACATTTGTAACAGAAGCCGCCACGTGTAGGTCATATTTAAACATGGTGTTAGGCTATATCTAATGTGATTCACTCCAAGAGAATAGCTGGGGATACGACCGCCCACTTTAGAAAATGTTAAACCGGGACATCTGGGTGTTGAATGATGAAGTGTGAAAATCAAATTAAAATTTTAGACGCTATTTACAGTTAAGTAAATTAAGTGATTTTTCAAACCCTTCTCATACGTGTTGAAGATATGTATATGCAACTTAAGTATGAGCTGGGAATCATTTCAACGGAGAATTTAACGCACTGGAGTCTAATAAGGATTTTGACACCACTGATTTCGCTTATTCTTTCAGCCAATCGGGATATAAAATTCGGCACCGCTTTCGGGTAACTTGCTTTTTTTAACAACTGAGTACAATTTGAAAATATTTCGAGTCGGGAGATTTTATTAAATTCATTGTACTTTATTAATTTTTGAAAAAATTATGCGAAGTGAGCATTTAAATTTATTATATAACTTTTCTTTAAGTGTTTTGTTTTAGTAACTTGGTGAATTCGGTGATACGAAATCTGTGTTTAAGCTGGCATTGAAATCGCCTGTTTTCTCAAATAACTTTTGAACGGTTAGAAGTGTTAAATTTCGCAATCGGATTTTATAACTGGCAGTGATGCGCATCCCTTATACCCCTTCCGACTATATCGACCAATTTTAGAGATGAGCAATAATTGGCCTTGAAAGAGTAGAAAATATAGTAACGCGCCGACCGCTGCCGCCGCCGCCGCGCCGATATTTTTGACATTCGGCGGCGGCGTGCGAAAAATGTCGCAAATCGGCGGCGGCGGCGTTTATCGGTGGCATATATCTGTAATGCATACAGATATTTATAAATGCAGGCTTCAGCTTTCGCGCAAAAAAATATAGCAAATGAGGACAACGCAAACGACATTGCGAGCATGTCAATAATGACGACTGAAACAACGACTATACATACACACGCACACACATATAGTAGTTTCCGTGACATGCCACATTTTTGAAAGCATTTTGTAATTATAATAAAATGCATTTGCAGGCCACCTGAACGCAGCTAGGATAATGATTTACCTTAAACACATATCCCAAAGGATGCAGGAGTGAAAAAAAACCACTAAGAACACATACTATATAGGTGGCAGCTACCGAGTAATTTGAGAATTAGACAAGTAAGGACGGGACTGTCTTCGGCTGGCCGAAGACTTCATATCTTTCATGAATGGAGCTGAACAATAATCTTATCCCATTCGTAATCTCCAAATAATCGGATGTATAGATAAGAAATATATATTGAAACAGATGTGCATACCTAAACGATTTTTAATATAACTATAAAATAAAACAAGTAAGGACGGGACTGTCTTCGGCTGTGCCGAAGACTTCATAAGTTTAATGAATGGGCTGAACAATAATCTTATCCGTTCATAATTTCCAAGTAATCGGATGTATAAGATAAGAAATATATAGATGTACATACCTAAACGATTTTTAAGATAAATATAAAATAAAAAATGGCAAAAAACCCCCTTATCTGAACGATCGGTTGTATGGGATATATATTATATATAGCTCCGATCGAAATTATTTTTACAGGAAATCTTCTATGATATATTAAATATATATCACCGAGTTTCACGTTTATACTTTCTAAATTGCGGCAGGAATGACCAAAATCGTCTTATCTGAACGATCTGTTGTATGGGAGATATATGTATGTTATAGTGGTCCGATCCTACCGGATCCAACATATGTCTAATATAATATAAAAATACATCCTTGTGCCAAATTTCATTGAGATATCTCAAAATCTGAGGGACTAGTTTACGTCTAAGTAATCAGACAGACGGACGGACAGACGGACGGACGGACAGACGGACATGGCTATATCAACTCAGTTCGTCGCCTTGATCAATTCGGTATACTTAATGGTGAGTATATGTTCTATATTTCTCAACGTTACAAACATCGACCAAAGTTAATATACCACTTCATGTTCATGAAAGGTATACAAAATTAAAACCTAATAACGGTGTCGTGAAATCACAAAATTTTTAGTGTGGCACGACGACTACAGAGGGCCTCAAAAATTTATTAAAATTCATTTTTAATAGCTTATTTGCATGCGAATATCAAAATTGTTACCAGCTAAAGGCGAAATGAAAGGAGTTAGAAGGGGAGAAATGAGTTTGCATGCACATAAATGTAGTTGTGGGATTCAAAAAATTTTATACCGCGACAACACGGAAACTGCCAGGGCGGCATAGAAATTACATTTGACAAAAGTAGAGCATAAATAATATTAGAATTTTCTAAAAAAATTATAAAAAACGAAGTCGGAAAGGAACACATTCCATATTGGGTCAGAATGTTGCTGTTTAAATGGTTAAGATATTTTTAATTTGCGCAATGTTGATAAAGCTGAGTGAGTAGCTTTGTCAACCTTTCGAAGAACAGTGCGCCCAGAATACTGAGCCATCTAGTCTGCAGTGCCGAAAACCGAAAATAAATGAATCGACTCCCAATCCTCCACCTCTTAATAGCTTCGTTGAGAGAACTTATGGACCATCGTCGAATCATCTGATCAGGGTCCTTTGATTATGCCCGAAAGTAATCTTAACTCAGATTAGTTTAGCTTGAAAAGCAAGCAAGGTCCCTTTGTAACCAAATATGGCCAGAAAGATCTCATTTCCCTTCGATTTTCTATAAAAGATAACTAAGCGATAGCCGTACAGATTTTCCGCCTCGTTGTATATATTTTGAACACTTTTGTTGTATATCGCTACTGATTTTATGATCGCGGGTTCGAATCGACTCAAAGGCCTAACAATAATTTTGTATCATTATTATTGTTATGATAATTTTTTCTTAATTGAAAAAATTTTAAATTAGATAGAAGAAAGAAAAAATTTAGACAACTGCCAAAGCTCGTTGTATAGATCCATTTCGAACCCGCGATTTTGAAACTTTAACGGAAAAAGGAGACCTAAAAAGACCTTATAAACGCCAGATTGGTCAGTAAACTCAATACGATTTCCTAAATTATCAAGTTGGAATCGAATGCCTTCAAGATAGACTGGCTGTCAAAAAATGTTGGTATCTGAGACTGTATTGCCTTAGAATTGTCTAACATATATGTATCTTTATGACATAGACATCCGACTGGAGGGCACTACAAGAGTCAGGGAGTTGGAGACCGGAAGTGATGGAGTATAGCCCAGCCCCAGAATCCGTTAAATTGTATCCACCATGTAGAGTAGGAGCATATGTTGGTCGAAGCTAGGTACTAAGGGCGTCATACTTTGCCAAAAATAAGTGGGGCAACAAGTTCAGATTTAAAGTGCTTAACTTTCAGGGTGTTTAACATTGCCATCTCTACTCAACTTATTGACTTATGAATATATTGAGCAACCTCAGTTGGTTGTTTTTACGCGGACAAACCTCATGCAACTAGACTATAACTCATCCACAAAAAATTTATAAGACGCCGATTATAACTAGTACGCATAAATATACATATAACAGGCCGACAACTGGCCTATAGAAAATTGTTTTCCGATAAAAAAAAATCGATATCTTTCCATAACATAGCGATAATTTTGCGATAGAAATAGATATTCCTTCAATTAAAGTTCGATAAATTTTCGATATTATATCAATAAATTTTCAAAAAATAGCAGACAACTCATGGATATAAATTGACAACGCGTGTCTCCTCCGATAATTCATCGATGACGTTTGTTATAAATAACAAGTTACGGGTTTGCGGTAACAAATCGATAATTCACATAAATGTTGTGGACCACTCGGCGAAAATAAACCGATAAAAATTGGATAATTCGTTGAATAGGAATGAATACCACGCCTTTAACAACCGATAACCCGTTGATAACGGTTACTATCAGCAACAAAAGTTCGACACTTCGATAACAAATCGATGGCCCTAATTATGTGCTTTCTACTAATATTTCTTTGATAAAATGTGCGCTTCGCCATACACATACCTGGACCTATTTCGCCCTCTCTCTCTCATTGGGTATTTACAGCGTACTGTGGAATCCTTGTTTCGTGGACAGCCACAAAAAATAACCTACACCAAAAAAGTAGCAGAGGATGCAGAAAGTAAGAGGGCCCTTAAAAAAAACCCGCCGGTTAGATACTCTGTGGTAATTTTCACAATCCACATCTAGATCTGTTGGGGAAGAAGATAGCAGTAATAACTGCAACGTGGCTCAGTTCCCTGGGGCACCTTGAACGCAGAACATGTAGCCATAGCAGTAAAGATATATCAATTATGGACGAACAGAATACGCAATTCCGTAGCTGCGTTCGGAATGGGCTCTTGAAGCCACAGAAGAGGTGGATGGCTGGCGGAAGGGTGCTCCAATGGCAGATGAGGCGATACACGTCTAAAAGCAATGACTACAAAATAATGAAAAGAGTTGGGTCTGCGGTATACTGTTCTGATCGGGAAATAAACAGACCTTGCAAATTACCAGATTACCGCAGTGTTTTTCAGGCGGAAGTAGTAGCTGAAAAAAAGCGATAGAGCACTGGAAGAAAATAGCACAATCTGCAGCCACGTATTATTTTATATTACAGTCAAAGAGTAACTCGGCACTAATCTCACATTTGCGTGCATTGCACAGCATCCAAAAGTATGTTAGAGTGTCAGCAATTCCTGGAAATAATGGAACTGTGGATAAGCATACATATATATGATCCCGGGTATCTGCGAATAGATGAAAATGAAAAAGCATACAGGTTAGCTAAAAAATAGTTTATCCTTCGAAGCTTGCTGCGTGGACGTACCATTTAGATAGGACGAGATTAAGAAAAGGCAAGAGTTTCGTGTGATTGACCAAACGGGAACGGCGTGGAATCAAAAAAAAGTTAAAAAAAAGGAATATGTGGTCATGACACTGGACACTATCTTCTGGCTTTACATGATTTTAAAAGAGGTATTGTCAGTGATAGAAGATGTAGCAAGTGCGCGTTTTAAGGAGGCTATTAGGCGTGATACAGCTATTTTATTTAGAAGCAGCAAGTGGCATAGGTCCTATAAAGCTTTCAGTATTTGCCAAAATGACGACGTTATTTTATAAAAAAATTGATAGGGGTTTGAGTTTGGTCGCTAAACAAAGTTTTGGTAAAAATGTGGACTCGTTCATCTATATCATAGTCTTCACCGACCGGCCAGTTGAATCAATTTTACCAAACACTTAACTTACGCTCTCTGGAGTTCCCCATACCGTTATGTTGTAAATAGCAGCGTATTCTTCGTTGTCGCATCTGCATCTTATATACACCTCTCCAGCTTCAGTCTAATACGCATCACCGAAAAAAATTGTTTTACCCTGTTCCTTAATACATTAAAGTACTGTAACGTAGCGTTACAATAACGTAAATCCTCCCTGTATTTCCTTATTCACTTAAACCTGAACCTCCCTGTACTTAAGGAGATTTTTTCCTATATGAGTGTCATAGCACTATCATTGTAGCTGAACTTTGCTCACCCTAGAAAAAACTCGAAGTCAGGTGTAGTGTCAGGTATAGCATAAACCAACACGATATCACTAATAGATTGCACTCTATATCTATTAGTTTGTCTATATGTACATAGCCAAAATCCATATCTAAACATAGCAAATCTACAACGACACATACGATAACTAATCGGCGCGGTTGACTTCTCAACCAGTTTGCGGCACCTACCCATATACACAGCGATTTGCATTTTTGCAATTCAGTCCTCGACAGGGGAGCCAGCGGGAGTGGATGTCTTTTTTAAGACACTCTTTTCCCTCCTGCTAGCTGGACTGAGTGGAAGGGGCGCCGCCAGGCACGGGTCACCCTCACTTAGGTATAGGACGACGGGGGGATTCTTTGTGCTGCTGTTGCCCCCCGCGCCCATACTAAGGTGTTGAAGATGGCCCAGAACGCCAATATCACATGGCACATAAAAAAAAAAAAAAAAAAAAAAAAAAACCTTAACCCCTTCCCCTCAGTTTTCAGCTTAG
>JARSSU010045748.1:0-17942 GCA_029619165.1 Eurosta solidaginis
GGAAATAACGTGTATCCAATCACCTCTTTGTTTAGTAAAGACGCTGTCGGATTGCATAAATATTCGGATCAGCACAGCTCAACATATAATGGGAGATTGAAAATGACGTGTTTCCAATCCCTCCTGCTCCAACTTTTGTTTGGCCTTATTTTCGGTATTTTCGTTTACACATCATTTAATTTTATTGTTATATTAATACTGTCGGAATGCGAGTGATTCCGATCAGCAACAGTAAAACTCGGCTGAAAGTACCGAATTCCAGCGAAATTAGTTGTTGGAACTGTCTGGAGTTACAGGTGGCGACCGTTTTTCTTTTCCTTAGGGCCGGATGCATTATATTTTGCTGCTTCCGATATTACCATTCCCTTTTCGCGTTCCAGTATCGGATATATCATGTAAAAAATAAAAAGAGAATAACTTTATGTTATTGGAAGGGTTTTACAATGCTCCAAAAATTTTTTAAAAGTATTGAGGTTATTACTACTTTTTATGTGATTAGGAAGTTCATAGAAATATTTCAGGCCCTTATAAAATATAGTTTCCTTGTCCACTTCTGTTTTGAAAAGAGGCAGTCTAAAATTATTGTTTTCTCTGATTACGTATGAATGTGAATCATTTAGATATATAAACTTTTCGCTGCGGTATGTTGGTAATTTACCGTGCTTGATATTAAATACAAATTTAATACTGTGGTAGAATATAAGCTGTTTTATACTCATCCAGTTTAGTGCTTCTATCACGTTATTAGTGGGAGTATCAAACCTCATGTTTAATATAAATCTCATAGCTTAATATTGCATAACTTGTAGCTTATTTATCTGAGTTTCATTGGCAATAAAGAATATTGTGGGACAATGAACGAAATGCGGCTCTATGATGGATTTATACACTTTCAGTTTGTATTTTCTATTGATAAATTTGCATGACCTCTTCCAAAAACCAATTTTCTTGCCTGTTTTGGCAATTATATAATCAATATGATCATTAAATTTTAATTTGTTATCAATCTGAACCCCTAAGTACTTAAAAGTTTTAATTTCGTTAATGTTTGAGTTCACACATAAGCAGTTTTTCATATAGATGATTTTAACACAAGCTTATGCATTATGAGTAGTAGAATGAGACACTGGCGCGATCTGATATTAAAAAGTAGCCAACTCCCCAATTTTGTTCCAAGCAAATCATAAGAATTTGACATTTACTTTGTCTAAGGGTGTTGGCACACTTTGCAAGTGAAATTATTTTTCCCACTGGTTGGTAAATTTTCTAACATTTTTCGCAATTAAAAACTGCAATAAACAATCGAATACGACACCAAACATGTTAGCAAGTATTTCTGTTGTATAGGGAGAATGTTTACAACAGTGCTTCGCGAAATTTTGTATGTGAATGGGCAAGGCGTAATAAACTTCAATTGCCAAGTCTGAAGTTCCTTCATATTTACAAACGCAACATCCTGGTTGCCTTCAAAAGCAATTTGCGATCACAGTTGACAGCGAACAACCACACGAACTGCATTCTTTTGTAAAAATTGTTACAATTTTAGTTCTTTTCAAGTAATGCAGGGTGGCACTGAACATTTTAAGTGGCTACAATTTCACAGGGCGAAGTGAAAATCTTAAAATGTTTGCCGCTGAAAGTGGCGACATTTTCGTTTAGAAAAGAAATCACCATAAGTTTAAGCTTATTGTTACAAAGCCACCTGTATAGGGAGTTTAAGTCTTCCTGCATTTTGCTCCTAGCTAACATGATATCCATTTCACTTACTTCGAGCATGCGCCATCCGCAAACAGCCTTATTTTACTATTTTTTAGTGCCGAAGATATATCATTTATATTTATGTTAAATAGGACCGGTGCCAAAACCGATCCTTGTGGCAATCCAATTCCTATCAATAGCTCATCCGAGACAACCGACTCAATGGCTGTTTTTGTCTTCGGTTACCTAAAAAGCTCTGAAACCACTGCAGCTCGTTACCCCTAATTCCAATTTTTTCTAATTTTTTAATCTTATATTTCTGTCTATCATTTCAAATGCTCTCTTTAAGTCGATAAAAATCGCAGTATACTTTTCTTTTGATTTATTTCTTCTTTCCAGCTCGAGATTACGTAATTTAAAGCCATTTCATAAGAGTGCCCTTCTCTGAAACCGGATTTTCTTTAATTAGTATTTTATTTATTTCCAAGTAACTCGCGAGCTGATTTTTTACTACTGTTAATAAAATTTTTTCGATATTCGACAACATGTTGATCGGTCTAAAATCTTCTGCCATTAACGAATTTTTTTACCTTTTTTTTTGTTACTATTGTTGATATTTTCCATGCGTCGGGCACTACTCCCTCTAATAATGATTTATTTATGATATCCGCATAGAAATGCCCCATGTAAGACACCAAATCTTTAATTACTCCTTCTGATAGTAAGTTTGTCAATCCGATTTTTTTTTAACCTTTTGGCTACCAATATGAGATCATCACCCGTAACTTCTTGGAATTTCAGACATGTACTAACCGTGTATTGCACACTGTCGCCACTATCAAAAGTTTCGATTTCTCTATTTATATCAACAATACTATCAACAAAGAAGGAATTCAATGCTTTAGCTATATATTCTGGTGTTTCATATGTTAAACCATTTACAATCACTGTCAGGATATTGTCTCGCACCTCAGTTAAGTATATTGCTTGCTTAAGGTGTTTCCAAATTAATCTGCTATAAGAGGAATTTAAGGGGATATTTCTCTCCATATTGGTACTTAATCTTTTTAATTTTGACTAGTTATATATATATGTTATAATACTTCGCCACCGTATTATATTCCGAGAATTCACCAGAGGATCTGGCTTGTCAGTGCAATTCGATTTTTAATTTGTTAATTTCGGTCAGTTCATGATCGTACCACTTATTTCTCAACCTCACTATTCTGTCTTGTCCTGATGTTAATAAACCCATGCAGTGTGATAAACAGGTATTTATATATTCTACCGAGTAATTGACATGCATATTTTTTAATAGCTGAAATCATAGTTTCTTAATAAGTAAATGAGGTTATCAGCAGAGTAATTTTTCCAACACATTGTGGGTATCACTCTCCACAGAGGATTTGTATTACACACTTTGAGAGCAAATGTAATGGTTTCGTGATCAGAAATTTGGTGATTTTCAAGATTAGTACAGGACAGTACATCAGCATTTGCATATAGTAGATCTATTCTCGTTTGGGACCTCTCAGCAATTTTTGTATTGAAATTTACAATTTGCCTCATCGCTCTACATGAAAATATATCATTGAGCTTAGAACTCGTTGCAGTAATAATATTTATGTTAATGTTCAAATCCCCAATTAACAAGGAGTTTGTACCACTCTCCAGTTCCTCAGAAAGTATAGCTTCTAAGTGATTTAAAAATTCGATATCACTAGAGCTTGGAGAATAGTACAACACACCTATTTGCCATTTAAAGTCGAACTTTTTTAATTTAATTGAAGCACACCAAACATTTAAATCAATAGATCTGTTATACCTAACTTTGTACTCGATACCTTTTTTTCATAGCAAGACTACACCTCCTGTGTGTCTGCTATGAGAAGCGCAACGAACCATTGTATAATAAGGAATGTTTATTTCCGCATCACTTACATCCGGTCTTATACATGCTTCTGAACATAGAACTATGTCCGGATCTAACTCTTCTATAATTCTTTCGAGTTCAGCTTTGTTGGCTAGAAAACTACAAATATTTAGATAAATGCACTGTAAGTTAAAAGCTTTTATCCCCCGATCAGCTAGTTTTGGTGGTTAAAAGCCCACGCGTTGTCTTTCCAGCTTAAGTTTCCTTAAATAAACTGGACATCCATAAGTCATGATATGCTCTTTATTAATATTTAAACCTAACCGATTATTGGTATCTATGCAATTAGCACATTTATTTAGGGGTACACTCTGTACAGTTTTTTTTACTACACCTCTGTTTAAGTGTACAAGTAGCCGCTATATGGTTAAACCCTAAGCATTTATAACATCTTTTTACCGTTTTGAGCGTCGTCGACCGGACAGCGGTCCTCCAATATTGATTTTCTTGCATTTCAACACGTCTTCATAGTATTTGTGCTCAATCTCAATGACTGCATTGATATAACAAGCTCTGTTTTCCTTCCTTGATTTAATAACTCTTACGCATTTCATTTTAGCATCTCGCAAAAACTCATTTTGGTTGGTGATCTTACTAACAATTTTCTCTTCAGGATGCTCCGTACTAATGTTAGTCACCATGATTTTAGGAAAATATACTTTCGGTTCAGCTATGTTGTATTTACTTTTATCTAGCCTTTCTGTTGGAGTGTCCTTAATTTTATCCTTATCACTAGGTGACTTCGCACTAATAATTATTGTACCATTGTATCTATTTTCGACCCTACCTATATTCAAATTGGATGGATCTATTTTATTCAAGTCCGTTTTTGTTTTCTCTAATGGGTTAAAACCCTGGGTTTAATTACTATTGGAGGAAATTCCTTAGTAATATTGACATATGAGTTGACTTCTTTAGCACTAACAGCTTTATTTTGGTTTGCAACATTTTTAACCTCTCTTATAATTTCCCCCTTTTGCTTATTAAATGCTTCATTTGGGATGTTGATCTTATTAAGCATTTCTTTATTTGCTTTGCAAAGACTCTCTACATTTTTAATCAACTCTAATTTTTCCATGTTCACTCTGTTTATATTATCCACAATTCTTTTCATTTCTCTTTCGCTGTGCGTTATGGATGCGCTTATCTCCCTTTGTGTTCACTCAATATTTTTTCAAGTTTACCCGTTTGCTCCCTTAAATTTACTTTGTTAACTTCTGAAATAGAAAATATTTCTCTAAGGGCATCATATCCATTGGAGATATATGTCATACAGCCATCGCACATAAATCTTAACAAGTAAGGAAGGTTAAGTTCGGGTGTAACCGAACATTACATACTCAGTTGAGAGCTATGGTGACAACATAAGGGAAAATAACCATGTAGGAAAATGAACCGAGGGAAACCCTGGAATGTGTTTGTATGACATGTGTATCAAATGAAAGGCATTAAATAGTATTTTATGAGGGAGTGGGCCATAGTTCTATAGGTGGACGCATTTTCGAGGTATCGCAATAAAGGTGGACCAGGGGTGACTCTAGACTTTGTTTGTACGATATGGGTATCAAATGAAAGGTGTTAAAAGGGAGTGGGCCTTCGTTTTATAGGTGTTCGCCTTTTCGAGATATCGCCATAAAGGTGGACCAGGGGTGACTTTAGAATCTGTTTGTATGATATGGGTATCAAATGAAAGGTGTTAATGATTATTTTAAAAGGGCGTGGGGCTTAGTTCTATAGGTGGGCCCCTTTTCGAGATATCGCCATAAAGGTGGGCCAGGGGTGACTCTAGAATTCGTTTGTGCAATATGGGTATCAAACGAAAGGAGTTAATGAGTATTTTAAGAGGGAGTGGGCCTTAGTTATATAGGTGGACGCCTTTTCGAGATATCGCCATAAAGATGGACCAGGTGTGACTCTAGAATGCGTTTGTACGATATGGGTATCAAATGAAAGGTGTTAATGAGTATTTTAAAAGGGAGTAATCCTTAGTTCCATAGGTGGACGCCGTTTCGAGATATCGCCATAAAGGTGGGCCAGGGGTGACTCTAGAATTCGTTTGTGCAATATGGGTATCAAACGAAAGGAGTTAATGAGTATTTTAAGAGGGAGTGGGCCTTTCTTGACCAGGGGTGACTCTAGACTTTGTTTGTACGATATGGGTATCAAATGAATGGTGTTAATGAGTATTTTTAAAAGGGAGTGGGCCTTCGTTCTATAGGTGTTCGCCTTTTCGAAATATCGCCATAAAGGTGGACCAGGGCTGACTCTAGAATGAGTTTGTACGATATGGGTATCAAATTAAAGGTATTAATGAGAGTTTTAAAAGGGAGTGGTGGTAGTTGTATATGTGAAGGCGTTTTCCAGATATCGACCAAAATGTGGACCAGGGTGACCCAGAACATCATCTGTTGGATACCGCTAATTTATTTATATATGTAATACCTGCCAAGATTTTTTATTTCGCCCTGCAGAACTTTTCATTTTCTTCTACTTAATATGGTAGGTGTCACAACCATTTTATAAAGTTTTTTCTAAAGTTATATTTCGCGTCAATAAAACAATCCAATTACCTTACCATATTTCATCCCTTTTTTCGTATTTGGTATAGAATTATGGCATTTTTTTCATTTTTCGTAATTTTCGATATCGAAAAAGTGGGCGTGGTCATAGTCGGATTTCGTTCATTTTTCATACCAAGATAAAGTGAGTTCAGATAAGTACGTGAACTGAGTTTAGTAAAGATATATCGATTTTTGCTCAAGTTATCGTGTTAACGGCCATGCGGAAGGACAGACGGACGACTGTTTATAAAAACTGGGCGTGACATCAACCGATTTCGACCATTTTCACAGAAAACAGTTAGCGCCATAAAATCTATGCCCCTACCAAATTTCAAAAGGATTGGTTAATTTTTGTTCGACTTATGGCGTTAAAAGTATCCTAGACAAATTAAATGAAAAAGGGCGGAGCCACGCCCTTTTTTCAATTTTCTTTTATTTTTGTATTTTGTTGCACCATATCATTACTGGAGTTGAATCTTGACATAATTTACTTATATACTGTAAAGATATTAAATTTTTTGTTAAAATTTTACTTTAAAAAAAAATTTTTTTTTAAAAGTGGGCGTGGTCCTTCTCCGATTTTGCTAATTTTTATTAAGCGTACATATAGTAATAAGGGTAACGTTCCTGCCAAATTTCATCATGATATCTTCAACGACTGCCAAATTACAGCTTGCAAAAGTTTTAAATTACCTTCTTTTAAAAGTGGGCGGTGCCACGCCCATTGTCCAAAATTTTACTAATTTTCTATTTTGCGTCAGAAGTTCAACTCATCTACCAAGTTTCGTCGCTTTATCGGTCTTTTGTAATGAATTATCGCACTTTTTCGGTTTTTCGAAATTTTCGATATCGAAAAAGTGGGCGTGGTTATAGTCCGATATCGTTCATTTTAAATAGCGATCTGAGATGAGTGCTCAGGAACCTACATACCAAATTTCATCAAGATACCTCAAAATTTACTCAAGTTATCGTGTTAACGGACGGACGGACGGACGGACGGACATGGCTCAATCAATTTTTTTTTCGATCCTGATTATTTTGATATATGGAAGTCTATATCTATCTCGATTCCTTTATATATGTACAACCAACCGTTATCCAATCAAACTTAATATACTCTGTGAGCTCTGCTCAAAATGAGTATAAAAATTGGCAGCCTTGCAAGCAATTCATGCTATATTCGTCCATAGATGCACTTGCAATTGTTTTGTGGTATACTTTACCACACATACCCTAACATCGTACACCTGTCCCCGCCTTAATTTTTTTGTGGCATTTATCGCACATCTCCATTCTCTTTTAAGTTTCTATTTTCATTGTTACATACGTATGTAGAACTGAACAAGCAAAATATATTTTAGCACAATACCAATTGGAAATTTTACTTTAATGTTTATTTGTATACAAAAACACTTTAATTTTTGAATGTTGGTACATCACGTCCTGTAGCTTTATTGTTTACACCACTTTTGGGTGCTTAATAACGCACAGAACTTAAGAATTTTCACTTTCTTTACTGACTCTAAAAACACACGTCCGTCCGCCGATAGATCAGAAAAATTTAATCTCATCTCTCTGATGGCGTTCGCACTGACCCAACCAAAGTCCAAGCGATTAAGCTTATTTCACCACCAGAAATCTCAAGGATTTGAAACGCTTTTTAGGAATGACTTCTTATTACATTACATTCATAAGAGAATATACAAAAGTGGCCAAACCACTAACCAATCTCACTTGAGGCGAGAATGCTCAGGTGAAAGCAAATTGTGCCAAAAAAGAAAAAATTGAACTTGACGACAGGGCCCTTCAGGCTTTTCATGACTTAAAACAGCTTCTCGTATCTGCTAATGTCCTTTCCTTTCCAGATTTCGAAAAACCATTTAACCTCACTACGGATGCCTCGAACTGCGCCATTGGGGCAGTTCTCTCCCAGGGAGTAGTAGGCGAGGACAAACCTATGCCTTAAATTTCATGTACACCGGGCTCCCGGCTGGCAAAAGAGGGTGCTGCACTCGCTGAGTCGACGATAGGTGTCCCAATTCGTTTGGAAGAAATCAGAAGGGGACAGGAGTTGCATATGATCCATCAAGCAGGGAAGACGTGGACAGAAGCACGGGGTTGGAAAACGTTTAAGATCATGTGCAAATCCTACGACGTTAGACCGACAAGGTTCTTATATCTTTAAAGAAAGAAAAGTTAAGCGTCACGAAGTGCATATTAACTTGACCCTGCCTTCTGACGGCATATGCTTATAAGTTAGGCTTGGTCAGTAACAGCAGATGTTGGAAGTGCGAGCTATATTTGTGACCTGCACTCGCCAGGTCAAGGCTCCTGGAACGAAGAGAACACCTGCAACGAGGAGAACACAGTCCATAAAAATTAATAAATGTAAGGCGCAATAACCTCCTGAGATATTTTAGGCCGAGCTTCTCTTCCAATTTGCGGAATGACATGCCCCAGCACATGTATTTTCTTAAATATTTATTTTATTATCAAAACGGGTAATCTATCGCTTTCAATAGCTTTCATTAACCTTAAAAAACAGGATATCTGCCACGTTCTATATACCACAGGTTCTCCTGTTTGATGGAATATCTTTTCAAAGGTGGCCGAGATATCACATACCCCACAAAACTACTGAGGAAACTCTTCGTGTATTTTTTTACTGAGCTTCTTTGTTTACATTATTGATGATTTTTGATAGACTTGTAGGTATTTGTTATTGTAAAACATTAAATGAGCTAAAAGGCCGTAGCTAAATAAAAACAATATTTAAAGTTATAATTTAGTTTTAATTCGTCGATGGCTCGATTTCAGTCTGAAATCATCTTCAGGACTGTCAAATACAAATAGAAAAAGGAACATTAGAATAATATTCTACGTTGCATATCTATACTAATTATGTAAAAATGCTTATATGGGAAATGTTTGGAACGGCTAATCTCAAGAAGTACCAAACCGGTTTTTATGAATTTTTTTTAAAACAAAGTATTGGCGCAAATAAACACCCTGCGCTTTTTATATTTTCCATTTTCACAAACTAAAGCCACCAAAAAAGAGGTTTTTCACATTTTTGGTAAATAAAGTCTAGAAAAGTTAAAGATGAAAGGTATTTTTGTAAGTTATTTTTCAATTTTTTAATTTTTGAAATCCATCCACTAGTTTCGGAGATATTTTGATTTGAAAAATTCATAATTTCGCCTTTTGACATGTAATTACCCCCAAACCTTTCATTTGCACCAAAAAAGAAATATACCGTTGGAATCAGCATAAAAATCTCTATAACGTCCGATGACAAATGTATGTATTCTGCACTTATTCGCGCCGCGCTTATAAAAAATTACCCTGGGTGGGTCCAACACCGGTTTGGAGACCAAAACTATATCCGCGCAAAACACTTATGTTCAAATTTTTTTTGTGGGTACACAACATTACAAAAATCACATGAAAATCGCCAACTTCAACTGCAAATATCTCCGGACAGAGATAAATTTTTATTTTCCGGTTTGGGGTTATTGTTTTCGAGATTAATACGTGTTTGACACCACTTTTGATATTTTTGGACGCGTATTAGCAGTGTTATGCTGTCCTATAGAAAGAATTACCATTTGTTATAAGCGCGGCCGGAGGCCGCCAATGCAGAAAGGTGTTCTGCGCAAAAATACTATGGATCCCACCCCCGGTTTCGGAGGGACCCGTGGGTAATTTTTCGGTTTTTTGTTATTATCTTTTGGACGACTTAAAATTTTATATTCCGCCTTCGGATTATTAATACTGATGTCAAGAGGCGTCGTTTGACACCACTCCATATTTTTGGACGCGTATTAGCAGTGTCATGCTGTCGTAAAGAATTACCAATTTATACTATAGATTCCACCCCCGGTTACGGAGGTACCCGCGTGTCATTTTATACTCATTTGAGCAGAGCTCACAGAGTATATTAACTTTGATTGGATAACGGTTGGTTGTACAGGTATAAAGGAATCGAGATATATATAGACTTCCATATATAAAAATCATCAGTATCGAAAAAAATTTGATTGAGCCATGTCCGTCCGTTAACACGATAACTTGAGTAAATTTTGGAGTATCTTGATGAAAATTGGTATGTAGGTTCCTGGGCACTCATCTCAGGTCGCTATTTAAAATGAACGATATCGGACTATAACCACGGCCACTTTTTCGATATCGAAAATTTCGAAAAATCGAAAAAGTGCGATAATTCATTACCAAAGACGGATAAAGCGATGAAACTTGGTAGGTGAGTTGAACGTATGACGCAGAATAGAAAATTTGTAAAATTTTGGACAATGGGCGTGGCACCGCCTACTTTTAAAAGAAGGTAATTTAGAAGTTTTGCAAGCTGTAATTTGGCAGTCGTTGAAGATATCATCATGAAATTTGGCAGAACGTTACTGCTATTTCTATATGTATGCTTAATAAAAATTAGCAAAATCGGAGAACGACCACGCCCACTTAAAAAATAATTTTTTAAAGTCAAATTAAAAAAAAAGTTAATATCTTTGCAGTATATAAGTAAATTATGTCAACATTCAACTCCAGTAATGATATGGAGCAACAAAATACAAAAATAAAAGAAATTTTCAAAATGGGCGTGGCTCCGCCCTTTTTCGTTTAATTTGTCTAGGATGCTTTTAATGCCATAAGTCGAACAAAAATTTACCAATCCTTGTGAAATTTGGTAGGGGCTAAGATTCTAGGACGATAAGGGTGTTCTGTGAAGAAGGGCGAAATCGGTTGAAGCCATGCCCAGTTTTTATACACAGTCTATCCTTCCGCTCGGCCGCTAACACGATAACTTGAGCAAAAATCGATATATCTTTACTAAACTCAGTTCACTTTGTATTGGTATTTAAAATGGCCGAAATCCGACTATGACCACGCCCACTTTTTCGATATCGAAAACTACGAAAAATGAAAAAAGAAAATGCCATAATACTATACCAAATACGAAAAAAGGGATAAAACATGGTTATTGGATTGGTTTATTGACGCAAAATATAAATTAAGAAAAAAACTTTGTAAAATGGGTGTGGCACCTTCCATATTAAGTAAAATAAAATGAAAAAGTTCTGTGGGGCGAGATCAAAAGCCCTTGGAATCTTGGCAGGAATACTGTTCGTGGTATTACATATATAAATAAATTAGTGGTGCCCGACAGATGATGGTCTGGGTCACCCTGGTCCACATTTTGGTCGATATCTCGAAAACGCCTGCATATATACAACTACCACCACTCCCTTTTAAAACCCTCATTAATACCTTTAATTTGATACCCATATCGTACAAACACATTATAGAGTCACCCCTGGTCCACCTTTATGGCGATATCTCGAAAAGGCGTCCACCTATAGAACTAACCACTCCCTTTTAAAATACTCATTATAACCTTTCGTTTGATACCCATATTGTACCAACGCATTCTAGAGTCAACCCTGGTCCACCTTTATGGCGATATCTCGAAAAGGCTTCCGCCTATAGAACTAAGGCCCACTCCCTTTTAAAATGCTCATTAACACCTTTCATTTGATACCCATATTGTACAAACGCATTCTAGAGTTACCCCTGGTCCACCTTTATGGCGATATCTCGAAAAGGCGTCCACCTATAGAACTAAGACCCACTCCCTTTTAAAACCCTCATTAATACCTTTAATTTGATACCCATATCGTACAAACAAATTCTAGAGTCACCCCTGGTCCACATTTATGGCGATATCTCGAAAAGGCTTCCGCCTATAGAACTAAGGCCCAATCCCTTTTAAAATGCTCATTAACACCTTTCATTTGATACCCATATTGTATAAACGCATTCTAGAGTCACCCCTGGTCCACCTTTATGGCGATATCTCGAAAAGGCGTCTACCTATAGAACTAAGGCCCACGCCCTTTTAAAATACTCATTAACACCTTTCATTTGATACCCATATCGTACAAACAAATTCTAGAGTCACCTCTGGTCCACCTTTATGGCGATATCTCGAAAAGGCGAACACCTATAGAACTAAGGCCCACTCCCTTGTAAAATACTCATTATTATTATTATTTTATTTATTACGGCCAAAAAGCCTAATTCATTGTATAGTACAATTTAAAAAATTCATAATTGTTTCTTAAAACTATTTCATTAAAAAGAAATGAGTAAATTTTCATGTTTAACTAGTATTAAATATTTAAATTTTTACAATATAGAAATAGTTTTTCTTTAAGCTTAACAACGTTTTCACAGTCTTTTATCTCTGCTGGTAGTTCATTATACATTTTATAGCCTACGTATTCTAAGGTCTTTTTTGCGAACTCGGTTCTTACTTTGGGCAGTCTTAAATTTCTGCTACTCCTAGTTCCGTAGTTATGAATCTCATGATTGTACTGTATCCTATCACTCAGATAATTTGGTAACATTCCCTGTGTTATGTAATATATAAACTTCAAAGAGTAACAACAGATTAATTGTTTAATACTAAGCCAATTTAACATAGGAAGCATAATACTTTTTGATGTTCTATAAGAGCATTTTAGTATCAAACGCATTGCTTTGTTTTGCTGTATTTGGAGCTTATTATATAACGTATCATTTGTTACTAGTAGTATTGATGGGCAGTAAATAACACCTTTCGTTTGATACTCATATTGTACAAACGCATTCTAGAGTCACCCCTGGTCCACCTTTATGGCGATATCTGGAAAAGGCGTCCACCTATAGGACTAAGGCCCACTCCCTTTTAAAATACTCATTAACACCTTTCATTTGATACCCATATCGTACAAACAAATTCTAGATTCAGCCCTGGTCCACCTTTATGGCGATATCCCTAAATGGCGTCCACCTATAGAACCATGGCCCTCTTAAAATACTCTTTAATACCATCCATTTGATACACATGTCATAAAACACATTCCAGGGTTACCCTAGGTTAATTTTCCTACATGGTGGTTTTCCCTTACTTTGTCTCCATAGCTTTCAACTGAGTATGTAATGTTCGGTTACACCCGAACTTAGCCTTCCTTACTTGTTCGTTAATATCTTTTGAACGAGTTAAAAATTTTATTTTCCGCCTACGGGTCATTAATACTGTGGTCAAGACGCGTCGTTTGACACCTCTCTCGATATTTTTGGACGCGTATTAGCAGTCGACTCCTCAACTAGACTACTACCAATTTTTGATTTCCGCTTTTGTCTTTTGATACCACCTTTGATAATTTTTGATAAAAATTAGGTGGTGCGCCGTCTTGTAAAACGTTACCTTTTATAGTATCTTTAATCGTGGTTAACTAATGAAAAGTGTAATGGGTGTACAACATTACAACAACCACATTAAATTTGCCAACAAGTATATCAGGACAGCCCGATATTGGAAAAATTTTAGAATAGCACCCCCTTCATATAAAAAAAAGGTTTTTTAGGGGGCTTTCCTGATCACTAACTAGCTATTCCCGGCGTACGTTGTAACGCCTGATGGAATGAATTTTGCGTTATTTTTTCTGTTTTGTATGTTGATAATTTAGGTTATTGTTCTGTTAATTGAATTTTGTACGCATATTTGGTGAAATTTTCTGTTAAAACATTTTATTCTTGTATCTTATTGTAATGCATGTGGGTACACAATAGTTTTGGTTTATTCGTTCGGTGCAAAGATGAAACAAATTTTTTGGCGCTCCAACTCTAGAGTAAGCAACATATAGCTGGCCATGGGAAAAGCACGGACTCTCTAAATTTAATCCTGCAACAGTAAGCGATTGTCCTTGTGCTTTGTTGATTGTAATTTCAAAAGCAAGGCGTACAGGAAACTGTAAGAGCTTAACCCTCAAGCAGGCGAATTTTTATTACGAGGGCTACGATGTTGAAAAAATTCACCTAGACTAATTTTACATACAGGAAAATGGAAACGGAACCATTTTCGGCGCTTGGTGCGTATTTCATCGAGGAAAGTGGAAAAACCGTTACACCGCTTATAAGCGGTCTTGCCTGATGAAGGCATAAATTCGGTAATAATATGATATATACTATGAGGAAAACTATCTAAATAAAAACACGAAAATATCAATAAGAGGAACATTTATTTTGTATGAAATTGTACAAAACAGTTTCTTTCTTCGACCAAGCAAAGGTTTAAATTGCATTTTTTGCATATTACTTTTGTTTCATATTTCCAGCCAGGAAATTTACATTTTCGTTTTCCTTTTACGTCCTTTACCTCCGGCCAGTGTCCAAATTGATCAAATCGTATTTCTAAATATGTCTTATTTCCACGAGCGCAACTACGAACTGCTTTTGGCCTACGGCCAACGGTATTTTTTGCCGCTCTACCTGGAAACTGGTAAGGACATCAGCGACGAGGAGTCTGAAATCAGGATGCTCGAATTGCGCGATTTTTTATTCCAAATTTTCATATTTTATAATACGAAATGAAAAGAAGCCCAGAGATTTTTTCATTTAATGAAAAAAGCGCCGCTGGCGAAATTTTCATATTTTATGATACGATTTAAGCCAGAGGGGAAGGGAAGAGAAGATAAGAGAGAAGAGGAGTGAAGAGAAGGAAAGGGAAAAGAAGAGAAGGAAAGGGTGGAGAAGAAAAGGAAAGGGTCGAGAGAAGAAAATAGAAGGGAAGAGAAGAGAAGATTAAAGAAGGAAAGGGAAGAGAAGGGATGGAAAGGGTGGAGAAGAAAAGGAAAGGGTGGAGAAGAGAAGGAAAGGGAAGAGAAGAGAAAATGAGAAAAGACTGCGCCTAAATAAAAATAAAAATTCCAAATATTTGTCACTTCATTTGAATAAATAGACGTATTCTCTTCTATTTTAATATATTAATATTAAATTGCAACATCTATCTAAATTACAAAAACAATGTAATTGTATGTGTATTTAAATTTATGTTGAACCGCCGCCGCCTTGTATTAATTCGAACAGAGAACAACAAACGTAATTTCCATCGTTGCTGAGGTGGCAACACTGTTCACTTTCATGTGTTTTCATTTGGACAGAAATTTTTTGCAATATTTGTGTTGATATTTTATAAGTAAATTAGTGAAATTTAACATAATTTTTTCATTAATTCGTGCAAGTTAGATTATGTTATTATTTTTATTAATGTTATATTTATTTATTACGGTCTTTAAGACCTAGTTGATGTTAAGTAAACATTTGTTTCATTAAATATTAAGTGCTTTACAATATAACAATAATTTTACTTTAAACTTACTAACATTTTCACAATCTTTTATCTCAGTAGGTAGTTCATTGTACATTTTGTACCCTGTGTATTCTAAAGTCTTCTTTGCGAACTCTGTTCTTTCTCTAGCCAGTCTTATATTATTGCAGTATCTAGTTCCATAACTATGGATCTCGTGATTATATAATATTTTATTGCTCAGGTAACTCGGTAGCATTCCTAATCTTACATGATGTATACATTTCAAAGCGAAGTAATTTATTGACTGTTTTATACTAAGCCAGTTTAACCGATTCAGCATTATAGTTTTTGATGTTCTTGGGGGACATTTTAATATAAATCGCATTGCCTTGTTTTGTTGTATTTGTAGTCTTAATTTGCATATCATTCCCTATCAGCAGAATTGTAGGACAGTATATAAAGCGCGGCTCAATAATTGAACGATACACCATTATTTGACGTTGACTAATATGTTTGCATGTTCTGTACATCAATCATATTTTCTGCGCAATTTTTCGTTCAAGATAATTTATATGTTCTCCAAAATTCAGGTTTTCATCAATTAAAACTCCCAAGTACTTCATTTCATTTACTCTTTGAATTAAATTGTTTTTTATCTTCAGGGTTATAGTCTTTAAATCGTTATTACGTATGATGCTCTGGCTTTTGCAAAACACCATGAACTTAGTCCTATCTTTATTTAACTTCAATTTTTTAAGGCACAACCAGTTGTATAGAGAGTCAAGATCTTTTTGTGCTTTCTGCATTGCACAGTCGGCATATTTCTCACTGATGATGAGCAGTGCATTATAACCGCACTGCGTTACCCAGCCTTCACGCACTGAATACACCTCTGAGTGCAACTGGCATTACTGTCAGCTGTTGCTGAACAGTAGTGGCAATTGTACTCAGCAGGCCGAATTGGATTCAGCGAAATAGAGAAATGGCAAATCAATTCGTGACTTTGAACAAAACACGCCGGTCGTGCAGAAAATATAAGTATTAGAAATTATAATAAAAGACTAAAACTAAGATAAGTTTAAAGTTGTGAATATTTGTATATAATAAAAAGACTACTCAAATAAAAGTAATTTTAATAAAACTAATTAAGTCCAGTTAAAGAAAATAAAAAGAGTTTTATTGTTGAGTGAGTGTGTGTGGGCAGAACATTTTTCATGGTGTCTAAAATGGACACCTTTCATGGCGACCGTGAGCCGAAGGCCTGCATATATGGCGCGTAGCCAAAACCTCCCAACAGGCGTGGGTGTACCATTAATTAAAGTGGGAAACCAAAAACTTTTCTTAATAAAATCAAAAAAATTACAAAATCGGAAGAAAATGAAATATTAATAAATTACAACAAATACACATATACACAAAATTGTTATAAAAACAAAAGCTACAATCAAAGTTTAAAATCGAAAAGTACAAAAATTTAAAAAATCTACAAAAAAATAATAAAATCAAATAAAAAATCCAAAAAAACATAACAACGCAAAAACTTTACATTTTAAAACTCTAGAAACTACAAAAAAAAACTGTTCCTTAAAAAAACTATGAAAACGCTTACAAAAAAATATAAAATTTACAAACCACTACACAAAAAATACAAAATATTTAAAAACATTAAATACATTTAAAACAACAATAACGATACACGCATTGAAAAACTGTACCAAAAACTTGGTGAGAAAAAACAAAAAACGGCACTAGCCACGCCGCCACAATAATATGCTAAATAACGGAACATTATATCATATTGCAATTATACAAAACCACGCCACGCCAAGTATAACGGCGTAAATACCACCACAAAACCACAAATATGCCATCCAACGGCTTATAGACTAGCAGCGGCAGAACCCAGAAGCAGCGACAGAAATCGGGCAGCAGCCGAAGCCGAGCAGCGTTAACAGCGGCAGCAGAAAAGGAAGCGGAATCAATATGTATAATATGTATGTATGTATGTATAATTTGGAGTTGTCACTTTGAGAAAAAAATAGTTTAAACCTTTTATGAAATATATATATTGAATTTTTCTAAAACTTATATAACTCAAATATTACCTTTTTGACTTTTCACCATCATATGACTTACATACCAAAATTTACGAATTTTCTCTTTATAAATAAATTATAACAAATAAATTAAAAATTTTTGCCGAATACGAATATTATATCACGATATATTGCTAAATAGGTGGAATATTTGAGGAGCTTCAAATCAATCGCATAAGTGTTTTTCCGGAATTTTAACGTACACTTATTTCTCATGTGAATATCTATTTTGTTTCTAATTGTGAGAATTGCAAGACTAGCCTACCTAAGATGGTCAGTAACATTTGTAGTTTCACAAAATTTCTTGATAGCACTTATCGCGTTTTGCTATGGAGGCCCTCATTTATAAATCAGAGTTGAAAAAAAATTTATATTTTTGAGCAATCGTACATACAAATATGAATTTTTTTTGAAATACAGTGCGTCCGTAAACAAACATACATAAATTTTTTTGCATAAGGCGGTGGTTCCGTAAATAACCAAAGATTTTTTTTGCGTAAACGGTG
>JARSSU010045749.1:0-28076 GCA_029619165.1 Eurosta solidaginis
TAATTGATTTCGATTAACTGACATATTAAAGTACAAGGCGCTGTATGGAAAATAATCAAAAAGAAGCAATCAGCTGTTAGGATAACAACACCTGGTACTGAATTCGCATAGTCCCTAGGAGAAAAGAATTGGAGAAATTTTTCTGCGGGAATAAAAAAATCCGCGAGAACAAAATTCCGGAGGAATATTTAGAATCGGGCTAATTACACAGGCCAACAGCATCTCAGACCCAGAAACCGGGCTATATATTTTAGAAGGATTTTGATGCGATGAATCGAAATCTGGCCTGAAAGTTGCTCTATCAGCTCTGGTTTCCTAAAGTGGAAAAACACCGTGTTTGCCCATATTTGAGGTAATGTAGCCTTGCAGATATTTTCTTTCACCAAAATTAAAGGATGGCATCTTTAAATACAAGTCTTCTTCTTTCAAATGGTGTTGAGTTTGCTCAACTTTTTTTTCGCTGAGATATCATGTTTCTAAATTTTCCTACACCTGAAAATCGATTGAGATAACATAGACGTGATATAGCCGATTACTAATTTTCTTGAATTGAGTCTTATTTTTCTTAAAATTTTGTCTCACACCATAAGTGTGCTAACTCACCACACCCCTACACTATCTCACCCTCGGCGTACCGAGTCACACACAGCCGCAACCCCTAGAAACCACCCCTATCATATCGCAAGGAGGCTAACCCACTTTACCCTAGGAACAGCGTTTATTCGCGTATTTTTCTTAAATAGTCTTCTTTATCTAGATATCTCACACCACAAGTGGGCTAACCGACCAACTGTTAAACTATCAACTCCCGTATCCCCTAACCTCTAGAAACGAGGAAAATTTAGAAACATGAAAATTTCAAAATGCGATATCTTAGCGAAAAAGGACATTTCAGCAAATTCAACGCCATTTGAAAGAAGAAGACTTGTATTTAAAGATGTCATCCTTTAATTTTGGTGAAAGAAAACATCTGCAGGCAAAATAACCTAAAGTATGGGCAAAATCGGTGTTTTTTGCAGTTTTAGGTTAGGATATCTCGAAAACTAGAGCTACCTCCATAAATATATAGTCTGGTTTCTGGGTCTGAGTGTTTGTTAAATTTTGTCGGCCTGTGTTATTATACAAGGAACAGGTGATAAATCACCAAAGTACAATAAACGACGCATAAGTAACGAATATCTTCGGCTCTCCTTAAAGCTATTTGATACTGAATATTTAAAAAATGAGGCTTTTGTTAAAAATTGTTATTACCAGAGGTCGGATTCGTATGCAAATGCATGTTTTTGTTTGAGATCGTAGGAACCCTAGACCAAGTTACGTTTTGTGTCAGAAGGACTAATATATCCCTGATGTGTTTTGCATATTTGCCTTCTTTTTGTATATTTTCATATTTGTTGCATATTTTTTGCACATTTCATGAATATTTTTTGCACATTTGATGCATATTTATAATCGGCGTATAGATTTCGCTAGGACGTGTTTGGCTTGTTGTTGTTGTTGTAGCGATAAGGTTACTCCCGAAGGCTTTGGGGAGTGTTATCGATGTGATGGTCCTTTGCCGGATACAGATCTGGTACGGTCCGGTAACACATAACCATTAAGGTGCTAGCCCGACCATCTCGGGAACGATTTATATGGCCACATTAAACCTTCAGGCCATCCCTCCCTCCCCACCACCAAGTTCCATGAGGAGCTTGGGGTCGCCAGAGCCTCGCCTGTTAGTGAAACGGGATTCGCCGCTCGAAGGTGAGGTTGAAAATTGGGTTGGAGAAGCTATATATTGCGCTACACAATCCCTTGAATCCCACGATTTTGGCTTCGTGCCTCGCTATTAACTTTTTAAACTATTAAAGTCCAAATAAAATCGCATCGTTTTGGCTTTTACGCTGTGTCCTTCGGTATTGTATTCCTTATCGGCTTGTAATCAGCTTGGTTGAGAAATATCACGTCTTTGCCCTTACAGTAAAGGCGTCCTGCCATACAATGGAGAGTTAAAGGTATACTTTTTCGAGAGTAAATTGTTTGGCGACCTTTCATATTTAATATATATTTTTGCCGGCTCGAGGTCATTAAAAAATAAACACAAGTTTTCTTTAAAAATCCGATATATTTCGGTTACTCAGCGGTAACCGTCCTCAGGGATATAAACTGCAAAATCTATACAAACAAATAACATTATATAAACAAAATATTGATGAAACAGTAACAACAAATGACATACATTAATTTACATGTCCTCTTGCTTAGGCGTGGAGTTTGTTACTACTTTATTTGTAATTAAATGTCTGTAAATATGCGCGACGTTGTCCGTGTCAGTCTTGTAGTTCAGTCGTATATTTGGCGGAGTGTTTATAATGTGTAACATTTCAAGTGAGAAACGCTTGGAATAATTTGCTTCTTGCTGTAAGATGGATGCTTTAGCGAAATTGGGAGAGTGTCCGCTCGATGCACAGTGTGCAATTAGCGCAGTTTTATGTGTAAAAGAATTTTGGCGTTGTTTCGTGTCTGATTTGTGCTGTGCCAATCGCGTTTTTAATTTTGATTTGGTTGTACCAACGTATACCTTGTTGCACAGCTCTTTCTGGTTTCCATTACATGGGATTTTATAAATGACATTACTTTTGTCCATTTCCGGTATTTTTGACTTAGTTCTGTTAAATATGTTTTTAAGGGTACTTGTAGGCTTGTGAGATATTTTTATTTTCTCTTTGTCGTAGCAATCTGACATCATTAAGCGTTCAGATAAATGGGGTACGTAAGTTACCGATTTGAATAGTTTGGGTTTGTCTTGAATTTGATGCTGAATATTGTATTTTGATCTTTTAATTAGGGAGTTTATAATGTTGTCTGGGAAGTCATTTTGTTTTAATAAATATTTTATTTCGTCTTACTTTTCGGTATACTTTTTCACAATGTCGCCCATATTGTTGCCATTATTTGTTTTGCTGGCCCGTCATTCATATTTTGCACAATTCAAAACAGCATACATTTATTGAGCACCCTACCAATTTTTCTGACTTTTTTGCGTGTGTTGTAACCAGTGTTGCCAGAACTTTTTCAGAAATGAAGCTAAATGGACAAAAAAAGCATTTTAAACATTTATACATTTAGTAAAAAATTTAAATTAATTTTTACTCCAAATATAATTTACAGATGCAATCTGTGTTTTATACAAATTTTTTAACTCAATCACTCTACTACTGCTACAACTATTTCACTGCTTGCAGTATATATGTACATGTCGGAATATATAATTTTTCTCAGTGCAGTTTTTCTGTGCAGGCTTATACTAACTTGTGTGCCAACCTGTTGTTTCGGTTTTTCTTCTATTTACTCCTGTTGATTTGCTATCCTTTGTGTGCAAATGGGATTATTCTATTTAATGGGTTTTGGGAGAGTGCATACACTATACAAATAAATGAGTGGTAGCAAGAGACAACACTGAGCGGTGGCTGAACGTAGTCCCGATTGCTGTTGAGTGAGCAGGACAATAACAACTGTAACACTTGCGGCGAATTCAACCTGCAAATGGTTGTCGGCAATGAATAGACACTTGGCGAAGAAAAGCAGGGGTAGTACCAAATGAACCGTGAAACCAACAGCACTCGGGAATTCGTTGTCTGGCCTTGCTCGGTGAGCAATCAATTAATTGGAAATAATGGAAGAGGGCCAAGGTACACCGGAAAATATTCTTTTAAATTCGTCATCAGAAGCGGGACCAGAACCGACTCCTACATTTTCTGAAGAGCAATGGCGTATTTTTCTCGATATGCAAAATCGAAACTTCATTGCTCTTGCAAAAGCTATGCAGACATCGACACACGTACAGCAACATAACACTACGGTCACATTGCCAAAATTTAACCCCGAAGCAATGAGTGTCGATGCATCGCAATGGTGTAGTACTGCTGACATAATATTATCGGAGAAACCGCTTGAGGGAAGTGGCCTTGTGATGGCACTGAGCAATTGTATGGAAGGTAGCGCTTCGCAGTGGCTAACGCAGATTTCCTACCCTGGTATTAAATGGGAACAGTTCAAAGAACTGTTCACACAACGTTATGAAAGTGAAGAGACGCCAGCAGCCATGTTTTTGAATTTGCTGAATAGTCGCCCATCGGTTGGAGAATGTCATGCTGTTTTTGGTAGTCGTTTGGTGACGTCATTAGTAACAAAGTGGCGCAACATGAGCATTGAAGAGATTGCTGTTTCAACTGTTCTGGCGCATATGGCGAATATTGATAGCCGTTTGCAACGAATCATTTTTACAACGAATGTGAGAACAAGAAGCAAACTACAGTTGGAATTAAAAGCTTTTACTTTCGATAAGAAACGTAGTGCGAGTATGACTGAAGGTGCTGGACCTAATAATAAAAAAGCAAAGATGTCTGTTGGGGTGTGCCATTTTTGTAAAAAGCCGGGACATAGGATAGCGGAGTGCAGATTAAAGATGCGACAAGCGGGAGATACTAAGAATCAGAAGGACAAGTCAAGCGTGTCTTGTTATCGATGTGGTCAAGCTGGTCATTTCGCAAACCAATGTTCAAAGAATGGAAATGCAGCTAAACAGGGCGAGATTAAACAAAAGAGCATAAATCAGTGTTTTGCGGCAGAACCACAAGGAAGTATGACACAACGAGGTGAGGTCTATCCAATTTGTTTTGACTCTGGCGCAGAGTGTTCACTTATAAGAGACAGTATTGGCCATAAATTATCTGGCAAGCGCGTAAATAATGTTGTTATATTAAGGGGAATTGGTGATGGGGGAATATATAGTACTTTGCAAATCTTAAGTAATGTTACTATTAACGAAAATGTCGTTGAAATATTATTTCATGTAGTACAGGACAATCATTTAAAAAATGACATTGTAATTGGGCGAGAGATTCTTAATCAGGGATTTGATGTAATTTTGTCTTTTGATAAATTTGAAGTTTTAAAATCAAAACATGTAAATAGTTGTGAAATGTCTCAGCCTTCTAGCAGCTTGAAAGATATCAATACCGAGTTAAGCGGTAATGATAAAAATGAATTAATTAAATTAATTGAACAATATGCTGAATCGTTTATAATTGGGACTCCGTGTACAAGGGTTAGTACAGGCGAGATGAAAATTCGGTTGGTAGACCCTAATAAAACGGTACAAAGGCGACCATATAGGCTTAGTCCTGATGAAAAAGGAATCGTTCGCGTTAAAGTAAGCGAGTTACTGAAATGTAATATTATCCGACCGAGTTCATCTCCCTTTGCTAGCCCTATCTTACTCGTTAAGAAGAAAAATGGTTCAGATCGACTCTGTGTCGACTATAGAGAGCTTAATTCCAACACAGTCTCTGACAAATACCCTTTGCCTCTTATCAGTGACCAAATTGCAAGACTATGTGGTGCGAATTATTTCACATGCTTAGACATGGCTAGCGGTTACCATCAGATCCCCATCCACCCGGACTCCGTTGAATACACTGCCTTCGTAACACCTGAGGGACAATATGAATTTTTGACGATGCCGTTCGGTCTAAAAAACGCGCCGTCTGTTTTTCAGCGTGCAGTTATGAACGCTCTCGGAGATCTTGCTCACTCATACGTAATTGTTTACATGGATGACATAATGGTTGTGTCTCCAACAAAGGAACTGGGGTTTAAAAGGCTTAAAATTGTATTAGATGTTCTAACGAAGGCGGGATTTTTTTTTAATATAACTAAATGTAGTTTTCTTAAAACGGCTGTACAGTATTTAGGTTATGAGATACGGGCAGGTGAGATAAGACCAAATCCGGGTAAAATAGTTGCTTTAAAATCTTTGCCTCCTCCACAATCTATTACTGGAGTGAGACAATTCATTGGGTTGGCATCTTACTTTCGGAAATTTGTGCCCGGATTTTCTCAGTTAATGAAACCTTTATATTCTCTTACTTCACAAAAGAGTTGTTTCGCGTGGAATGCAGAGCTGGAAGAAGTTCGAACGAAAATTATTGACATTCTCACTAACGAGCCAGTTCTTGTAATTTTTGACCCAAAACATCCTATAGAATTACATACAGATGCGAGTTCTTGTGGTTATGGCGCAATGCTTTTGCATAGAATTAACAATTGTCCTCATGTAATCGAATATTTTAGCAAAACTACTTCTCCCGCTGAGTCTAGGTATCATTCCTATGAATTGGAAACTTTGGCGGTTGTGAAATCAGTGAAACATTTTCGTCATTATTTGCTTGGTCGAAGGTTCGTAGTTTATACCGATTGTAATTCGCTAAAGGCATCGCGTACTAAAATAGATCTGACTCCGAGAGTACATCGTTGGTGGGCATACTTACAATCATTTGATTTTGATATTCAATATCGTGAGGGAAGACGCATGGCTCACGTTGACTTTTTGTCAAGAAATCCCATTCAGCCAAACTCTGATTCAGTTGTGTGCAAAATCCCTGAGAAGCGAGTAAATTTAGCCGAGATATCATGTGAGTGGCTTCTCGCAGAGCAGCGATTAGATTCAGATATAGTTGATATTGTAAACAAGTTGGAGTCAAATGAGCTTGCGGAAGATTTGGCTAAAACTTATGAGCTAAGGAAAGGTATTTTGTTTAGGAAAGTTCAAAGGAATAATAGAACTCGCTGTTTACCTGTCGTTCCGCGTGCGTTCAAATGGTCGGTGATAAACCAGGTGCATGAATCTATCATGCATTTAGGATGGAAGAAAACACTTGACAAAGTTTATCAGTATTATTGGTTTGACAAGATGAATAAATACGTTCGTAAATTTGTTGACAATTGTATAACGTGCAAAACCGTTAAGGGTTCGTCGGGGAAAATTCAGGCTGAGCTCCATCCCATTCCTAAAACAAGCATACCTTGGCATACAGTTCATGTTGACATTACAGGGAAGCTAAGTGGTAAAAGTGACCTTAAAGAGTATGTGATAGTACAAGTTGATGCATTTACAAAATTCGTTTATTTATTCCACACTTTAAAGTTAGATACTGAAAGTTGTGTGAAAGCTTTTAAGTCTTCAATTTCTCTCTTTGGGGTTCCCAACCGTATTATTGCTGATCAGGGGCGATGCTTTACCAGTTCTAAATTTTCGGAATTCTGCTCTTCACAAAATATAAAACTTCACTTAATTGCTACCGGGGCAAGCCGCGCTAATGGCCAAGTAGAACGTGTGATGAGCACGTTAAAGAACTTGTTGGCTGCAGTCGAATCTAGCAATCGATCTTGGCAAGACGCTTTGGGTGAGGTGCAGCTCGCTCTAAATTGTACAATTAGTCGTTCCACTGCTGCAAGTCCTCTAGAGTTGCTGATTGGAAAGGAAGCTCGTCCTCTTGGTTTGATACCACCTTGTGACACAGAGATTGAGGTGGATGTAGCAAATATTAGGAATGTGGCAACTGAAAACATGAAGACTATCGCTTCCTACGACAAAATCAGATTCGATAAGGGCAAAGCTAGCGTTGTAAGGTACAAAGTTGGTGATTACGTGTTATTGAAAAACGAAGAGAGGCATCAAACGAAATTGGATGCAAAATTCAGGGGTCCATTGTTAGTGGTTGCGGTTCTGGATGGAGACCGCTATATGTTAAAGTCTTTGCAAACAAAACGAACTTATAAGTACTGTCATGAAGACATAAGAAAAATGCCAAGCGGGCAAGTTCCGAGTGAATTGGACATTGATGAAAAGGAGTTAAATCCTCATAAGAGCTCAGGTGAGAGCAGTGGCGGGTTGTCCTGTAACGACAAAGAGTTATCTGTTCAGAAGGAACAGTGAGTGATCCGTCCAAATGGGACGATGTGTTATCCGTCTAAGAGGGACGAAGAGTTATCCGTCAGATGTGGCGATGAGTGTTCGAATGCGAACACTGACAAGTGTGTCAGATGAGTGGTATTTGTTGGAGGCGGCGGTTGAGTTGAAAATAATTAAATAAAATATTCTGTATGAAATAATTATTTTAATTGTTAAAATAATGAAATGTGAATAAATAAAAGGGATAAAGTATTACCTTTTAATTTTTATTTTTAAATTTGAACTTAAGCACGAGGACGTGTAAAAGTCAGAATGGCCGTGTCGGAATATATAATTTTTCTCAGTGCAGTTTTTCTGTGCAGGCTTATACTAACTTGTGTGCCAACCTGTTGTTTCGGTTTTTCTTCTATTTACTCCTGTTGATTTGCTATCCTTTGTGTGCAAATGGGATTATTCTATTTAATGGGTTTTGGGAGAGTGCATACACTATACAAATAAATGAGTGGTAGCAAGAGACAACACTGAGCGGTGGCTGAACGTAGTCCCGATTGCTGTTGAGTGAGCAGGACAATAACAACTGTAACACTTGCGGCGAATTCAACCTGCAAATGGTTGTCGGCAATGAATAGACACTTGGCGAAGAAAAGCAGGGGTAGTACCAAATGAACCGTGAAACCAACAGCACTCGGGAATTCGTTGTCTGGCCTTGCTCGGTGAGCAATCAATTAATTGAAAATAATGGAAGAGGGCCAAGGTACACCGGAAAATATTCTTTTGAATTCGTCATACATATAAAAGCTAGTGTGTGTTACCGTATAAACATTTCATATACTATCTAGCAAAAAATTTAAATTAATTTGTACTCCGATTTCATAACAAATAAATAAAATAATTTACAGATGTGTTATATATAAAAAATGTTAAGTCAGTCATTTGACCACAAAGAGAAAAAAATTTATATCTTTTAAAGTTTATATATAACTAGACAGCCGCTGCCGTAGTTGCTCTATTAATTTTATAATGAAACTACGACAGTTTTCTCGTATAATTTTTCGCGAATGTGCATAATTAACTTTGGTTTTAAAAAGTCCTCATAGGAGCAATGAAAATTCGGCATAGGAACAAATAACGGCGTTAAAGGACACCGGATCAAAAGTGTCTGAGTGAAATGTTACAAGTGAACATAGGGTTGAAAGCAAATACTTAAGATCACTAAAAATTTGTGGGAGGGACGCAACAAATTAAATGGGGTCACACTGAAATAACAGTCCTTGGTCGGGAAAAATCCCGTGTCGCTCCGGTACATAGAACCGACTGCCTCGGGAAGCGGCATAATGAGGCGAGAATACTCCCCATCAGGGAGAGAAATGAGATGCTGACCAAACAGTTCCTTTTAAATACCCAGAAACCTGGGCATCCCAACAGACATCTGATTGATGAACCAGCACCGCCAAGGGGCTTAAGGAGTCATCTCCGTAAGCATTTTGAGGAAACACGGCACCTGAGAACCCAGCCGTATGAAGCGAAAAAACACAAGCAGGTCCTTGGTGAACTCCATAAACAGGCGTCGGACCTTTATGCCTGGAATTTCCCGGTGAATCCAGTACTTAAAGAAAAGTATCCAAAACTCGCGGAAGAGGAACGCATACTCCCCACGGAAACGCGTGTCACTCTTGCTCAACTTCGTTCTGGATACTGTAACAGGTTACACTCCTACCTGTCCAGAATCAACCCCGACATACAAAATGTATGCCCCGCTTGCAATGTGTCCCCACATGACACCAACCATCTCTTTAATTGTAATGTGGAACCAACGCCTCTAACACCCCTTTCCTTATGGTCCACCCCTGTTGAAACGGCAAGTTTCCTTGGACTCCCGTTAGAGGATATTGATGACAATTTGTGATCGGTCGCGGCTATTAGGTGGGGCGAGCATTGCTACAACAACAACAACATCACTAAACATTTGAAGGGGATCTGCCGAGTTGCTCTCAAAGAGCTTATTCATGGTTTGGACCTCTTTTAATAGGCTTTGCTTTATGGCACGAATCCGCGACAGCAGCAATGCCAAAGTGGGTTTTCAACTCTAGCCATTGATTCGCCACTCTTTTTACGGCTACCTCGATGGGCAACCACCGAGTTGAGCATGCCCTAACAGTTTGCAGTGGCTCGAGTCCTTCGTTTATGGCAGCATATAGCATTGTCTACCTGCGGACCTAGAAAACCAGTTATATGTTTCTGCAATCAAAAATTCAGTTTCATTCGGAAGTAGCTTCAAAGCAGATGAAACACCCAATTGAATCGAATGGCAGACAAAAGGAACTAAAATGATTTTAGGTTGATGTTGCTTTAATAAAGTTACTGCGCCTCGATTTATGCCTACCATATCGCATTATCTGTTCCAAAGCCCCTCAAATGTTCAACATCCAACCCAAATTCAATGTTCTTAAACTTGAAGCAGTCAATCCCTTTGCCGTGCAATCCTCGATAGTTGATAGGTTAAGAAATGTTTTAACAATGGAATTACTATTGCCACTATAATATCTTTTACTATTCCGGGTTACTTATTAACGCTTATGTCTGTGGACTGTGTAATAAAAAAAATAAGAATTTATTCAGAAGTCATAATATGGAATATTTCAACATATTTTTATGTCCGCTGCAAAGAAACAGCATTAACAACATTAACAAAGAAGTTGTTAGGAAGGGGAAGAGTAAAGTGGCTGGTTTGAATCGGTGCCCGACGATCCATTTAAAGCATTTTGTTAGGCGTGGAATGCATTGTTTCAACTGTCACCCAAACACATTTGATATCACGGATTCACTCTTCTCCTTATTATCAATTAAGTATATGTATGTTTCTATTCTATTATTTAAAGAATTAAACTCAGGTGATGATATCGCGAGGTCTATATGAGGTTATTACTGGCTGGCCAGTTCAACCAAATTAGAAATGTGCAAATGAATGTTTCTTATTTACTTAATTGGCGCTTAACCGTTTAAACGGATATGGCCGTACTATAATATATTAACTGAAATTAAAACAAAATAGATTTTGCTGGCGCTAATGTTCAGAGCAGAAATCTGATTGTTCTTTATTCATGAATACTTTCTCTTTTATAGTAAAATTACTTACAATACTATTACAACATTTACATACAATACTTACACACTAAGAATAACTACATTCCATTTCTATATACCTAGTTAGCAGAATATTCTTATTACCTAACTATGTAATAATATTTGGTCAGTCGCACTGACAAACCGACGCTCTCGATCAGGCATGCTGATCGATACGTGAGCTAGTCAGTGTGACGCATATGGGTTAAACAACTGTAAACGGATACGGCTCCCCGCTGGGTTCAATATAACTTATCTATGCCGCTATGACTATGTCGCTATGAGTTATTTGTGTGTGGTCGAAAGTGAAATTCATTTGGTTGTGCATAACAAGCTAGACTTATTTTGGCATTTACATAAATACAAATATCTTGTATTGTGGTAATGCCACAGTACAACAAGGCGCGCCAGTCGCTACTTCTCTCTGCCCACTGGCCACACCAGAGGAACGTTAAATCGTTTTCCACCTGGCCCATGTAGCGGAGTGGGGGCCACCCTCTTCCTCCGCTTCCATAGGCGGGTTATTTATTAACAAAATCGAAAATAGATGTTGGTCTTTATGCTTCCTGACTTGACTTTTGGACCATATTTTAACGTATTTCCGATTTCTCTTTAGCGAGGTTTCACTATGCAAGAACGACTGTATTTTGATGAAGTTCTTTTTTATAATGATTATAAGGAAGCAAACGACTTAAATAAAGTTGTTGGAGCTCCTTCTGAAAGGTCCTAACAATTAAGCCTGTAAGATTTTGCTAAATAGTTTCAATTTGATTTTATGCTTTGTTTTCGCAGCGCAACTATAAACCGAGAGCTTGAGATATTAAGATAACAGATGCTAACATAGATGTTTCTCAATGTATTATTTTGGCTGAAGTATATAAAAAACATACATGTCTTTGGAATGAAAAGGACATTTCATATCACTTCAATAAAACGTGAAGAGGCGTTGGCATCTGCACGGGACAAATTCAACGAAAAAACATGATTGAATTTGACCGAATATAATTTTGAGATAGAAGTAATACGTTTACGTAAAATTTGTTCATATGAAAAGAAGCAAAAAATCATATGCAGTCAAAATAAAAAAGAACATAAATCATCATGTAAATATTATAATTACATTGAATATCTCGAGGTCGATGTGGCACCATTTGTATGCTCAATATGTGGAGAACAACACCGTGTTTTAGGCAAGCTGAAAGTGCACGAAGCGAAACATGATGGTTCACTGCCATTCCAATGTGATATATGTGGGCGCGGCTTTCGGGTGGGAATTAATTTGACGCGACATTTGCGTCGGCATGAACGGGACCGTAGATTTTATTATGCGTACACATACTGGCGAAAAACCTTATGTTTGCCATGTGTGTGGCACAAAATACGCAAAGTCATCATCATTGGTGGATCACATTATGCGTTCACATCAAAAGGAAAGACGCTTCAAGTGTGACATTTGTTCTAAAGCATTTTACTCTCCACCAACGTTTAAAGAGCATAAGAATAGTCATAAAAAAGTGCGAGACTATATATGCGAAGTATGCGAAAAGGCTTTTAAAAGTAGGAAACACCTAACTCAGCACAATCGTATCCATGACAGTGTAAAGAGATATATTTGTAAAATTTTCGGAAAACGTTTTGCCCAAGCTGCCGGCTTATGTGGACACATGAAGTCACACGGTACAATATGGAACACAAAATTGCCGATAATGATCTAAAGTAAATAAGGTAAAATTACACTTAACATTAGTAATTCAGTACTTAAGATACAACAGTGCAGAAAATGCAGTTAGTTTAATCTTTCTTCACTTAGTGTCACTCATATTCGTCACAGTATTTTATTCCCAAATGAAAACATGGTGTGGCAGTCGTGTCTGAGAATGCATATCACAAGGTTACATTTTTCAGAACTTATTTTTTTTTAATAATGAAATAGTAGTATGTAAGCAACTGCCACATGTACATGAATATAATTTTTTTTATTTTTATACGATGCAACGTCTCGTGTGTATCTTGCCTAAGTTTAACTTTTTACGAGATCGAACATTTTTAATTAATAATGATAAATAAAACGTAAAGCAACTACGCTTAAGGTAACTTTTGCGTCACTTGCGTTGCGTCTACATCTGACTTTGAACACACGCGCTTTAATTGCTTCAATCCATAAGCAACGCAACGCCAACGTCAAAGCAACACACAAATAATTCAAAACTTACGTTCTTCTTGAAGTTTCTTGCATTTTAGAAAAAAAAACCGAGTTTCTATCGCCGTTCAACTAAATAAAAAACATAATTTTGTATTCATGTCGATGTCGTGATCGATCAGCGGAGACGGCGGAGCATATCGTCCTGCAGCGCGACACAATCTTATGAGGGCCCAATAGACCAATTGTCGCAGTGCAGTTCCCAATAAATTTTCGATCTATCTTCATGTTATAAAAATAGTTGTATTTCATTTTTCATCATGACAAAAAAGCAAAACGTGACTTTTTCTTTTGCGTTCATTGTCACAGGGAAACTTTTAACGTCCGTTATTTTAAAGTGACACTTTATTTGACAAATCACTGAAGGATTTCTTCCAAATAGTGCTTGTTTGCGTTCACCGAAGATGGCGAAAACGGCCCCTGGAATTTTTATCTTATATAGCACAAGAAGGTGTTCATACGGAAAGCAAAAATTAGCCAGCACCAAAACGAAAAGCTAGAGAAAATTTAAGATATAATGCATAAGTATAAAATGCTTGCATTGAAAAGTTTGGAAATTAAAAGGAGTTGCGACTTCGATGTGCAAACATTAAATCTCTGTTTATTCAATAAATTCTTTGTCTTATATAGTAATTTACTTAACCTGTACATTCATAAATATCTTAATACTAATAACTAAAAATATGTACATTGAAAATGGGGTATGAGTACATGTATGTTTGTATACAGTCTTTGTATACATGTAGTTTAGTATGATTGACTCTATACATGTAGTTTTGTATATGTTATTTAGCAACGTCGGCAGATCAATGTGAGTACTTTGGTTAAGGCTATGCATACACGTAAGTATGTAAGTTTGTACGCCTGTTGGCATATCGATGCGAGTACTTTTTAGTTGGTTCCCATAATGGTTTGTATGTACTAAGCAATTTATTGGCTGTGAACGGATAAGGGTTTCATATTCGGCATTCCATTGAAGTTAGTTAACCGTCTGGGTTAGTTCAATAATTTATGTTGGAAAATATTGTAATATGATTATTACTAAAATATATTTGGAGTTCATGATGCGTATTATTGCAAATGTGTTACAGTGGGTATGAAGCATAATGCTACATTACAGTGGGTATGACGTATAATGCTACAGCATGCATAAAATCATTTTTATTATATAAAAGTAGTATGACATAGATATTTTAGTTCTGCTATTTTTAACACAGAGTTATTTTTTAACATAAAGTAAGAAGTAAAAAACATGATTAATGACTACATTTAAATGTATTTCATTTATTTTCATTGAGGAATAAATCGTAAAAATAAAAATCATGTTATTATAAAGTATATGTGAAGCCTCATAGATAAAATGAGTAATAGAATGAACATTGGTTTATATATTACATTTTTAAAATGAAAATCTCCTGCTAAAGAAGTAATAGAATGAACATTGGTTTGTATATTACATTTTTAAAATGCAAATCTAATGCTAAACAAGGAGCAAAACCTAAGTACATTTTTTTCATTTTCGTACTTAACTACACTCCCTTTTATGATTCAGGATTTTTGGTGTATTTTGAAAAAGCTCCGAACATCATTTCTTCATTATATGTCATTCGACTGCCTACTCCACTGCCTTTCAATCTATTCGCAACATAATCTCAATTTAAGCTGCCAACTGTATCGTCGCCCGCTTGCCAGAAGCATGAATGTGCCAAAATGAAAATGTTGGGAAATCGAGTTTCAAAGTTTATTGCTCCCTCAAAATTAGAAAAGTTAGTTTCTAATGTAAAAGTGTATCTATATATTATATTCACACTATGCTTTTTCAACTGAGATAATTGCTCTGCATCCCTGCTATTTTCCGAGATTTAGCACATTGTTGAGATATCACTGTCAAATACAATCTCATATTATATTGGCAACCTCTTTTTTATACATACATATATATGACACAGCAGATTTGTGCGCTGTAAGTTAGTTCAGTTAGTTGATCCAGTTATGTATATATCGGTCTTTTTGTAAAGTACTCTTTTCTAATAAAAGCAAATGAATACTGCAATTCTTATTTGGCTAAATTAATTTATGCGACATTGGAAATCCTTGGATTAATTTAACAGGTTATGGGCCCAGGAAATTTGTCTAATAAACTTCAACAATAAAAAAGAAATTTAGCCACCTCAAGAATAAATTGCAACAACCACAGTCGTCTTATCATAGCGTATTGGTCAAGCATTCAAAATGGATTCATTCAGCGACAGAAAAGACGAGAACAATTTCACAGGCCACATTTTAAGAAATTCCTCTAATTATCGTTTATGGAAATTTCAAGTTGTAGCCTACATGAAATCACGTGCATTAACTGATAATATAGAAGGCAGAGCGCCAGCCACAACTGAAACTCAAGAAGTGAAGAATACTTTTGAGCGAAACGAGGGAAAAACCATGAATGCTATTATCCAGTCGTTGGATGCTGAGCATGGAAATCTTGTTTTAACATGTAAAACTTCAAAAGAAATGATGGAAAATCTGGGAAGCATTTATGAAAAGAATTCCGATATCCGAGCAATGACTTTTATACGAAGAATTTTTTACAGTGAAAATGCGAGATGATGAATCGGTAGCAGGTTATGTAGCTCGAGTTAATCAACTAGCGTCAGAAATCGAACAGCAAAATGAAAAACTATCCTATAGATTAAAGATGGCACGTATCATTACTGGTTTGACGTCAAATTTTAATAATTATAAAACAGTGTAGTACAACAGTAAAGAAAATCGAACGATTAATGCATTGATGTCATCTTTACAGTTGGAAGAAGAAAATCTGAATCGACTAAATGGAGAAGAAACAGCTGGTTTTAGCGCAGCGTTTTCAGAAAAAACTAAGCCGAAACTATATAAGCGAAAAGATTCAAATCCGAAATCAAAAATTGATAATTTGAAGCAAAAAACGAGGTGTAATGCGTGTGGGCAGAAAGGCCATTGGGCTAGAGATAAAGGCTGTCCAAAATATGAAAGAAAATCTACAGGCAAAACCAGCAAAGAAGGTGGTGAAATGGCATGGTATTCCGTACAGCAAACAATGGAATTACCAGGTAAGGAATCTGATAGTTGTTACGTCGATTCTGCAGCAACAAAACATATGACATTTCATCAAGAATTATTTTCTACGCTACGAAAGCACACAAACGGTAGCAAAGTTAAAGTCGCAAATAATAGTTGCTTACAAATCGAAGGAATAGGAACAATTCTAATTGATGTAAAAGTAGACAATCAGTGGAAGTCAGTTCGTCTAGAAAATGTATTGTACGTTCCGGAACTCAGCGAAAATCTGCTATCAACAAGCATGATAACAGATAAAGGTATCACAGTGATAATCGACAAGAAGGTTGTAAATTTGTCGACCAATTGAACAAAATTGTTGCCGTAGGAAAACGCAACGAACTGAATCAAATTAAAATGAGTTTTCGATTACATATTGATGAATATGCAAACGTTGCCGCTGTTTCATTTGCCGTCTTTCAGTGAGTTTTACAGCTCCGGCTCACGCTCAATTCTCACGGGAATGCTCTGGATCATTGAGAGACTTGAGAAGCAGATGTCGTGAAATTTTCGCACGCGTGAAATGTGATAGGCAGATGTCGCCGCTGTTTTTCATTTAACTCATACGGCGAAAGGCTAAGCAGCGACATCTATTTTTGAAAAAGTAGGTATATTAAAGGCCGCATTGCCAACCTAAAAAGAAGTAATTAACAAATTATCTGGCTCACAAATTGAATCAGATTTCTATCTGGATTTATCTGGCTCAAATCGTTGTTGTTGCATTTACATGCAAAATTATTTATCTGGCTCAAGATTTTGCCACCGGATGATAGCTATTGCAGCATTGGCATCGTCGTTTGGGACATGTGCATGCTGACGCTATCAAGCAAATGTGTAAGAATGGTCTAGTTACTGGTGTCAGTTTGTCTGATAATGAAAGTTTTTTTTTGCGAAGATTGCGTATATGGTAAAATGACCAGAGCAACACACAAAACGTCTGTTAAGCGAGCGTCAGCAAGAGGCGAATATATGCATGTAGACTTGTGCGGCCCGAGTGAAATTAATGGAGTAGGTGGTATTCGTTACTTTATGTTAGTGAAAGATGAAGCCACTAGTTTCGTTTTGTGTTTTTACTAAAGTGAAAGATGAGGCTTATAGTCACTTGAAGTCATTATACCACTTGTTAAAAATATGAATGGTACACAAATCAAGCATTTTCGATTCGATAATGGAAAGAATTTATCAATCGAAAAGTATTGACAAACTTATTAAGAAATGAAGGTACTCAGCTTGAAGGCATCGCGTCGTACACTCCCGAACAAATGGTCGCATCGCACGTGACAATCTTACTGCCCAAGAAAGTGCGAGAACGATGCTCATTGCAAGTGGTTTGCCGAAATCACTATGGCCGGAAGCAGTACGCACAGCAACATATTTGTCGAATCGCACAACAAACAGCAATTGCGTTGGAAGCACGCCATATGAAAAATGGTTTGATCGCAAACCACATTTGGGTCATGTAAAAATTTTCGGAACCAAATGCTTTGTACAGATTCCGAAACAAACGGGTCGTAAGAAATGGGACCCAAAAGCAAAAAAGGTTTATTTAATTGGTTTCGAGTCCACAAATAAAAATTTCCGGTTGTATGATCCATGTAGCGAAAAGGTTTTTTATGAGTTGCAACATTCGATTCAACGAGAAGCAACCTGTCAAGTATGTGATTCACGAATAATCAGAAATTGAAGATAGCGAGGTCAGCAACAATTGTGAGCAAGAGTCTGAACATAAAGATGAAATCACTTCCCAAGAAGAAAATGTTTTGACAAATGATGAGGAGACGTGTGATGATCATGATCGCGACAAAACGAGCGATATATTTTCGACCAAAAGTTAATGCACCCAAGTCGACTGATCAAATCAGGTTATTCGGGGTTAATGTGTGAACCAATATCATATGAGGAGGCAATTAATTCAAAAGAAGTGCAACAGTGGAAGCATGCGATGGACGAAGAATATGAATCCCTCATGCTTAATGGCACTTGGAAACTAGTTGATGCTCCGAAAGATCAAAAGGTAATTGACAACCGTTGGGTGTTCAAAGTGAAGCAAAACCCAGATGGCACAATAGAGTGATTCAAAGCGCGCTTAGTTGTTCGTGGTTTCACACAACAGTATGGTGTCGATTATGAAGAAACTTTTAGTCCAGTAGTGAAATATACGTCAGTTCGATTAATTTTGGCTTTGGCAGCGAGTCAAAAAATGAAGCTAATTCAGTTCGACATTTAAACAGATTTTTTGTACGGTGAACTAAAGAAAAATGTTTATATGAAACAACCAGTTGGTTATAAAAACAAGAGTGGGCGCGTATGCAAATTAATCAAAAGCCTATATGGACTTAAGCAAGCTTCGCGATGCTGGAACCAAAAATTCACGTTTTTCATTTCGCAAATTCGATTTCAGACCTAGCAGTTCAGATCCATGTGTGTTTTTTTCGTAAGAAGGACAATGAAATAACCTTTATCGCCATCTATGTGGATCATGGATTGTTAGCAAAAACGAAGAGAGCGAAATTGATGTGATCATTTCATACTTACGACAATATTTTGAGGTAAAAGTATTTGAGCCAAATATTTTCTCGGGTTTGAAATTGAAAGTTATCCGATAATTCAATCCATATACACCAAAAGGCATATGCCATGAAAGTTTTAAATCGTTTTAACATGATGGATTGTAAAGCAGTATCAGCTCCGATGGACTGCAATCAACAGCTTAGTTATTTTGTAAACGACAAGCATGAAAAATCATTTCCATATCGAGAAGCCGTTGACAGTCTGATGTGTTTGGCAATCGGACAAGGCCAGATATCAGTTATGCTATAGGTGTCGTGAGCCAATATTTGGAGCGACCAACTGCAGCACATATTAATGCTGTAAAACGAATCATCAAGTACATAAGGGGTACGTTAAGTACAGATCTCCTTTACAAAAGCGACAGTAAATTGATTTGTTGTTATAGCGATGCAGACTACGCTGGAGCCACAGATACTAGAAAGTCAACGAGCGGTTATGTCTTCCATATTGGTTCGGGTGTTATTAGTTGGGCGTCAATCAGGCAACAGTCAGTATCAACTTCTTCAACAGAATTGGAGTATGTAGCCGCCTGTCAGCAGTTAAGAGCTAGTTTGGTCAAATTTACTTGTGGCCGAGCTGTCGGGGAAAAACGATTTCAAGGTCAAGCTATGCGTCGATAATATAAGCGCGATCCGACTAATCAAAAACCCGGTATTCCACAAACGAACGAGCATATTGATTTCCAATATCACTTCATAAGGGAAAATTTGAAGAAGCTATTTCGACTTGGAATATATTTGTTCCGAAGAACAAATTGCAGATATATTTACAAAGCCATTAAATAAGTATGTGCCGATACTTTTGTGCCAATATATGAATATACATTTGATTAACAAGGAGTTTTAAAATATAGATGAAATTGTATTAGACATGAGTGGAAGTGTTGAGATATCACTGTCAATACAATCTCATATTATATGGCACCCCTTTTTTATACATACATATATATGACACAGAGGTTTTTGCGCTGTAGTTAGTTCAGTTAGTTGATCCAGTTATGTATATATCGGTCTGGTAAAGTACTCTTTTCTAATAAAGCGAATGAATACTGCAACTCTTATTTGGCTAATTAATTATGCGACATTGGAAATCCTTCGATTAATTCAACACACATTTATTTTTCTGGCAATTTTAAAACTGGTCTAATTTTTTGTTAACACAGCTATACAAAAAATTTAAAAGTAGCGGATCAGATAATGCGACTCATGTTTTCTATACATTTTGATGCGCCTGAATCCCAAATACGCTATAAGAATGAGCCCAAGTGGTCATGGTATGGCCTTAACCTCAAAACACGTAAAAAAATCATTGCAGATTGATTTTTAAATAATGTTAGGGCCATGCCATACCCGCTAGGTTAATTCTGTTGGCGGATTGGGATTCGGAGCATCACAGTACTTGGAAAACATCCGCGGCTTTGGACTTATCGAAGTATGTATGTAAATGAAAAAGTTACGCATTATATTCAAACTTAAACTAGTTCTTATTCTCATCAGAACCATAATCTTCTGAAATATTGGGTTTGGGTAAAGCTATAACCTGCACTGCGTTACCCGCCTTTACGCAAAAAAACACACACCCCTGCGTGCAAGTGGCATCGCTGTCAGCTGTTGCTGAACAGCAATGCAATTGCACTCAGCAGTGGCAATTGCATTCAGCGAAGTTAGAAAATGGGAATCGAAATTCAATTCGTTGCGGTAAGAAAAGAGGGCAGTCGTGTTAAAAGAAAGGTAGATTAAAAACTGAGTGAAAATTTAAAAAGAACAAGTGTTAAAAAGAACTTAGTTATTAATAAAGAAAAACTATATTCTAAATATTTAAAACAACTAGATAGATGTTTATTTAAAAAGAAACATTGTGGCCTACAATAGCAGCGAGTGTGTGTGCACAACAATTTTAATGGTGTCTAAGATGGACACCTTTCACTGGCGACCGTGGCCCGAACGCCTGCCTATATGGCGAGTGGCCAAAAGAGGCAAACCTCTCAACATGCGTGGTGTACCACCGATTAAGTGGGGAAAAAAAACCACAAAAGGTTACACAATATTGAAATGAAATACTAACAAAATCACATATACAAAAAGAAAAAAAGTTACAAAAAAAGTTTAAAATTAAAAAAAATCTACACATAAAAATCAAATAAAAATCCAAAAAAAATATATAAACATGTAAAATTTTACACAAAAATTTTAAAAAATTCCAAAAACTATACAAAAAAAATGTTCTTTAAAACTATAAAAAATTATAAAGAAAAAACATTCAAAACCCATACAAAAAATTTAAAAAACATGAAAAACTTTACAAAAAATATACGAATATTCAAAAATTTTACAAAACAAAATTGCGGAAAGGCAACTGAATTAATAAAAATATTTTTTCTCTGCAAAAACTTTTAAATGGGTACATAGGGTGGTATTTGGGTGCAAATAATAATATGTAAATTTATTTATTCGGAGATAATAAAAATAAGCGAAATAGCTACATAACTTTTTTGTAAAGAAAAACGCAGAAGATCTACAATACAACATAATCTAGAAAACTAACAACAACAAGGTAAACTACAAATTATTTAAAAATGGAAAAATCGACAAATTTAATACATAACGGAGATAATTTATACATACATATGGTAATAATTTGCGAAATTGATAAATTCTAAAATAATATAAAACCTAAAACTACAAAGGGTACTGTACCTTAAATACCACATAACGGTCCATAGTGAGAACACGCCACAAAATATTACGGCTATATGTACAGCTATACCTATACATAACGCCGAAAACTACAGCAAACATCAGCAGCAGCAGAACGCTAGCAGAGGAGGTTATTATATACAGAAGAGGGTATAATATGGCAGACTAGCAGCGGCAGATGATGATTATATTATTCGACCGGCAACGAATAGCGGCTTCAGAAAATTTGCAGTACGGGGTATGGCGCACAGTGTGCACAAAAACAAAAGTAGACTATTAAAATTTTCTTCAACTTGTTTCTTTAAAAAAGATTGTAGTTTTTGAAATTTTCATAATCTCCTATCATTTACTATATTATAATTAATTGTTCCTATAAATACCAAACATCAACATCACCTATGTAATCACTATTACTATTTTCAAACAAAATTTATTATTAGTAAAACATTACAAAAATACAAAAAAAAAGAGGAATGCACAACACAAATACATTTATAAAAATTTCTATGAACTTTTGTTTTAAATAATATGGGTCACAGTTGGACAAAACCCAAACCTAAAATTTTCCAATTATGCATCTAATCAAATAAGACTCTTTTTTCGACTTTTTCACATTCAGTATATTTCACCTGTCTTAATCACAACTTCATAAATATGTAAAAATTTAATCTCGTGATTCTAATCCAATTTATGAAATTCTAATCATTGTAAACTTTCACAAAAACATAACTTTGTAACATTTTTCATTATAAAAACTTTTTTTTGGTTTTTGCCCAACTACCCCATATACGTACTTACGTTTCAAGTGTAACAATTTATTTTGCCAACCTTTCATGGCAACACAAATATGAGATTTTATTTTTTTTGGAAATACGGTGCGTCCGTAAACAAACATACATTATTTTTTTGCATAAACGGTGGTTCCGTAAATAACCAATGAAATTTTATTTTTTTTAATCCCGGTGCGTCCGAGGATATTCGTATTACAAATTTGAAAAGATGCGGTGCGCCCGTATCTATAAAAATAAAACCATACAATTTTAATAAAAACGGTGCGTCCGTAATAGCACAAACACATTGAGATCTTTTTAATAAAGCGGTGCGTCCGTTATCAACAGCCAAGTCCTTTTACCAAAATAAAATAATTTTCCTTTGAAATCAAATTAAATTAAATTACTTCAATATACATTCAATTTATCATTAAATATTCAGTCTTTCATTAAATTGCCGGATAATTCTTTCAATTTCACATCAACATTCAATTCAATTTCAATTTCTGTTAAATTTTCGTAAGCAATTTCTACAAATTCGACTTTAATCAGTTTAAATATTTCTTCTTTGCTTCCTACTACATATGTTTCTTAGAAACAAAAAGTAGTTCCCAGAATTTCAGAACAAGACTCAGATTCCGAAAATTCCAAAAATTCAGATTCCAATTCCAAAAATTTTAATTCCGAAAGTTCCGATTCCGAAAATCTTGATTTTAAAAGCCCAGTTTCCGAAGGCTCAACCACATATTCGCCCAGTACAATCAAAAACCTTGTTGTTAGACTTTCTTTGTCCGGAGAATTTCACGGATTTGAGGAATTGCCCGAAACAAATATTTCAAATCCTCCTAATTCCGATACAAATATGGCGACTCCTGAAGAAAAAAGACGTTTATCAGCATGTGTGCTGGTATTATGCGTGAAAATTATAGCGGTGAGCCCCTAGGGTCTCGAATCTTTCATTATAAAATTGAGTTAATCGAACAATTTGTCGACGAAAATTTAACTGGCATTTGTATTTCATATATTAAATCCAAACTCGATGGTAAAGCTCGAGAAGCAATACCAACTCAAATACTCTCAGTTAATGATATAAAAATAGCACTACGTAACCGCTATAAACCCGACAACTCCAAAGTTGTGGCCGGAAAAATTGCAGCTTTGCAAGTTAATAATAATAATTATGTAAGGAGATATTCACCATATCTATAAACAGGCCTTTAGCTTTAATACAAATGCATCTGGCATCGCTATTGATTGACAACACAGATGTGTTGCAGCCAATATCGAGTAGAGAAAAGATTAATTAATTGATTCGCACACTTAGCGCACAGAAGTTTTCGTTTAATAAAATATATATATATTTAAAATATATAAGTCTAAACGCGAGTTTTATTGAAAGCAGCAGAACTGTAAATATACAATCGATGTAGGTGACCTCCGAGGCATAGGCACCCACATAGCTATCATTTGGAGGCGGCATCCTCCACGACGAACTTTTGGCTTTGGAGATAAAGCAACCAGGAAATTCTGTCTGGTTTGCTAATAACGGAGGCTATATAAACGGTGAGGGCAGCCACATAAATTTTATATACAACATATACGAATATATGTGCGATAAGTGCGGATACCTGAAATAAATGCAACATATACGAATATATGTGCGATATATATGGCGACCGTGACGGTGGTACAGGGGCGGTGACAAAATACTACACACATTTTTAAAACCTAACCTACAAAAACCAAGTATACCATCACATTTACCCTTGCCCGAAAATTAAATTGAAATTTGGATGTGGGCATACAATTTTAAGGGTGAGTTGGAAGAGTTAACCACGTTTTCGTCTAATGTATCCCAAATAATGGCATAGAGAAAAAACCAAAAACCACGCCACTCAAATAACGGGTCCGCAAACTGTACCACCGCCAGCAGCAGCGAACGTCAGCAGCAACCTACACCCTCAGCAGCGACGCCCAGCAGCAGCAAACACCATCGGCAGCGAAAGCCAGCAGCAACAGCGGAAACCGTCAGCAGCAGCCACAGCTTTAACGCCAGCGGCAATATAAGTATACATAGGTATTAATATATGTATGTATTAATAAAAATTTATTTTGCCTACAAGTTTTACTACATATGTATATGTATACGAAAAATTACAATTTCTATTAAATATCCGCATTAACTATGATACATTTTTTGATAACAACGGTGCGTCCGTTCATATAAAACACTTGGATTTTTTTACTAAAACAGTGCTGCGTCTAAACTTTAACTATTAATACTTTTTCAGTTTTCAACAATTTTAAAATTTTCTAACCATTTTTTCAACATTTGCAGACTTACATTTAAATTTTTGCACCATTTTTCTCAATTTTTTTCAACTCATTTTTACAAATTTACAATTTCTTCATATTTTTCAAATTTCTAATTTAAAAATTTCTCAATTCATTTTACAAATTTTCATACTTTCAAATTTTCAAACCATTTCGCAAATCTTCCATTTAAAATTTCTCTTACTCCAGGTAGAATTTCTTTAATACGTTCATTTTCCAACAAAATATCACCATATAAAACTGAGTGAACTAGATAATAGTTTACGTGTAATCGGTAAATTTTGGATTTTATTTTGATATAAACGGTGGTTGGTGGAAAAACCAATTCAGATTTTTTTGATATATGCGGTGGTTCCGTTAAAAACCAATTAATTTTTTTTCGATACATGCGGTGGTTCCGTTAAAAACCAATAAATTTTTTTTGATATAAACGGTGGTTCCGTGAAAAGCCAAGTGAGATTTTTTTAATAAAGCGGTGCGTCCGTGAAAATATACGAATTTTGATTTTACAAACGTGAATTAATGGATCTTTGAACAGTTACACATTTTGAGATTTTACCAATTATACTATATACTTTTGAGCAGAGTTTTAAATTCATACTTTTAAAATTTATCATACAAGTTTACTACAGTTAAATATTCTTCCAATAAATGTTAAATACTTCTTTAGCGACTATTCAGCTGCAAATCAGTTCCCTTTTACAAAAATTTTTTTCTTCTTTTTCCTCAACAATTCAACTTCAAATATAAATTCAGACATTCAAATAAGTACTTCATTAATTTCATAGTTTGAACTGAACTATTTGTGCTATTCTGATAACTACATATGTACCTTAGAAGTGGTAAGCAAGTGCAAAAAAATTCAGACTCAGAATCCGATTCCGATAATTCAGCCTCAAGCTACGAAAGTTTAGCTTCATCCTCGACAGAAGCAGTCACAACAGAAAATAGATTTTCTTTGTCAACAGATTTTCCAGGCTTCGAAAATTCTTCCATTAAAAATTCAACTTCTAATTTAGATTCAAATCTTAACGATTCAAATAGTGCAAAACTAACTTCAACTCCTTTTACTTTAAAATCAGATCTTAACGATCCAAATAGTACAAACGTGGCCTCACCTTCTGCTAATTCAGCTCAGATCTTAACGATCAAATCATGGCAACACCTGAGGAAAAGAGAATTTTTATTAAAAACATGAAAAACTTTACAAAAAAATATACGAATATTCAAAATTTTACAAACAAAATTGCGGAAAGGCAACTGAATTAAATAAAAATAATTTTTCTCTGCAAAAACTTTAAATTGTTACATAGGGTGGTATTTGGAGTGCAAATAATATATGTAAAAACTAATTTATTCGGAGATAATAAAAATAAGCGAAATAACTACATAACTTTTTTGTAAAGAAAAAAACGCAGAAGATCTACAATACACATAATCTAGAAAACTAACAACAACAGAGGTAAACTACAAATTATTAAAATAGAAAATCGACAAATTTAATACATAACGGAGATAATTTATACATACATACGGTAATAATTTGCGAAATTGATAAATTCTAAAATAATATAAACCTAAAACTACAAAAGGGGTACTGTACCTCAATACCACATAACGGTCATAGTGAGAACACGCCACAAAAAATTACGGCTATATGTACAGCTATACCTATACATAACGCCGAAAACTACAGCAAACATCAGCAGCAGCAGAACGCTAGCAGAGGAGGTTATTATATACAGAAGAGGGTATAATATGGCAGACTACCAGCGGCAGAGATCATTATATTATTCGACCGGCAACGAATAGCGGCTTCAGAGAAATTTGCAGTACGGGTATGGCGCACAGTGTGCACAAAACAAAAGTAGACTATTAAAATTTTCTTTCAACTTGTTTCTTTAAAAAAGATTGTAGTTTTGAATTTTCATAATCTCCTATCATTTTACTATATTTAATTAATTGTTCCTATAAATACCAAACATCAACATCATCTATGTGATCACTATTACTATTTTCAAACAAAATTTATTATTAGTAAAACATTACAAAAATACAAAAAAAGAGGAATGCACAACACAAATACATTTATAAAAATTTTCTATGAACTTTTGTTTAAATAATATGGGTCACAGTTGGACAAAACCCAAACCTAAATTTTCCAATTAATGCATCTAATCAAATAAGACTCTTTTTCGACCTTTTCACATTCAGTATATTTCAACTGTCTGTAATCACAACTTCATAAATATGTAAAAATTTAATCTCGTTGATTATAATCCAATTTATGAATATTCTAATCATTGTAAACTTTCACAAAAAACATAACTTTGTAACATTCTCTTTATAAAAACTTTTTTGGTTTTGCACCAACTACCCCATATACGTACTTACGTTTTCAAGTGTACACAATTATTTCGCCAACCTTTCATGGCAACACAAATATGAGATTTGATTTTTTTTTGGAAATACGGTGCGTACGTAACCAAACATACATAATTTTTTGCGTAAACGGTGGTTCCGTACAAACCAATGAAAATTTTTTTTAATCCCGGTGCGTCCGAGGATATTCGTATTACAAATCTGAAAAGATGCGGTTGCGCCCGTATCTATAAAAATAAAACCATACAATTTTAATAAAAACGGTGCGTCCGTAATAGCACAAACACATTGAGATCTTTTTAATAAAGCGGTGGGTCCGTTATCAACAGCAGTCCTTATACCAAAATAAAATACTTTCCTTTGAAATCAAATTAAATTAAATTACTTCAATATACATTCAATTTATCATTAAATATTTCAGTCTTTCATTAAATTGCCGGATAATTCTTTCAATTTCACATCAACATTCAATTCAATTTCAATTTCTGTTAAATTTTCGTAAGCAATTTCTACAAATTCGACTTTAATCAGTTTAAATATTTCTTCTTTGCTTCCTACTACATATGTTTCTTAGAAACCAAAAAGTAGTTCCAGAATTTCAGAACAAGACTCAGATTCCGAAAATTCCAAAAATTCAGATTCCAATTCCAAAAATTTTAATTCCGAAAGTTCCGATTCCGAAAATCTTGATTTTAAAAGCCCAGTTCCGAAGGCTCAACCACATATTCGGCCCAGTACAATCAAAACCTTGTTAGACTTTCTTGTCGGAGAATTTCACGGATTTGAGGAATTGCCCGAAACAAATATTTCAAATCCTCCTAATTCCGATACAAATATGGCGACTCCTGAAGAAAAAAAGACGTTTATCAGCATGTGTGCTGGTATTATGCGTGAAAATTATAGCGGCGAGCCCCTGGGTCTCGAATCTTTCTTTAATAAAATTGGTTAATCGAACAATTTGTCGACGAAAATTTAACTGGCATTTGTATTTCATATATTAAATCCAACTCGATGGTAAAGCTCGAGAAGCAATACCAACTCAAATACTCTCAGTTAATGATATAAAAATAGCACTACGTAACCGCATAAAACCCGACAACTCCAAAGTTGTGGCCGGAAAAATTACAGCTTTGCAAGTTAATAATAATAATTATGTAAAACTAATTAAT
>JARSSU010045750.1:0-33642 GCA_029619165.1 Eurosta solidaginis
CATGTTATTCGGCTGAGAATTTAACAAAGCACTTCTGGCGTATATCTAGGCTACGCACTCCATGCACTGGTGCCACTGCAACCGCTAGTAAGTTCGTACAATTGTCTAGTGGCCCAATACAAGCGGAAACGGTAGTGGTTTGACTTATCTCATCAAGTGATCCAGTCCTTTACTCTTTGTATCTCTCTCCGTGGTGTGATTATCACTTGTCGCATTCATTTACCCCACTTCTACAGTGGAGGAGTTGCAGTCCTCGACAAAAGGTCGAACTGCGATCCACTCAGGACGCTCAAGTTCATGCTTAGGTTTCAAGCATTAAGCGAACAATGGATAGGCTTCACATTTTATCGTAGCCTTTTTTACCCCTTGCTTTAGAACCTCGTCATAGATGCGCTTGCCTTGTGCTGTCTCTATCGGTTTATCTCTCGTCTTGACCTTCCTTTCAGACTTCAGTTCAATGTAGGTTTGTATACTTGTCGGGCGCAGCGAACAAAGAACGTGTCACATCCTGCCATTGAGGAAACGATATTTCTTCTTTACGGAGTAACTCGTAAGAGACTTGTAGGAGGTTTATTCTTCGGCTATCGTGATGGCTCCTAGGTGTCCTAACTCTCACCGTATACCGCGAAGAGGGAATAGCTGGCTTTTCAACCGGTCTGCCAATTCTTGTACTGCTCATAGTTGGCGAGCAGTCTCTGCGAGTCCTTTGTGTACTCTTAATGCCCCTAGCCACGACCATATTTGTTCAATATCCGCGACAGCTTTTGTCTAGCCTGGATTGGGTGAAACCTGTCATAAATCACGCAGCCGGTGCGTATGACCGGTTTAGCGTTCACTGTTGGGTACTTGGGTGTATTCGCCTCATTGAGATTGCGTCACGCAAGCGTATCTATCCTGCTTTCCATCATCGGACTCGGCGCGGCCCCGAAGATCCATACCGGTGAGCAGATCGGCTATACCAGTCGATGGTTGCGATGAGCACTGCTTGTGACGCGTAATGATACTACTACCTGCTCTCGGTTGGTTTGTCAATAGACTTATTCAAACAAGCAGGTCTAATACGTAAAGAGTGTGACTACCCATGCGCTTCAGGATTGTCCCTTTAATTTAGGCCATTGCCTCCAGCGGGTTAACTTGAATTTACTCCTCATGAAGAAAGAAACTGAGGGGGCTTCCAATTTTATGGAAATATACTAACTGAAGCGGTGGTATTGAGCCACAGTGGCGAGTCGTGCCTTATTTGCTTTTCTTACAGCGACCTTAACGTTGTCACGTATTCGGTTAGATTGGAACTTGCCAGTTCAGTTTCCCCAGGTGTATGATAATATTGACCTAGAAGGCGATTTATAATTCCCCCTACTGGCGCTGACGTGCCATATTACGCTGTCTGTGGCAGGGTAACCTAAACACCGGTACCGGACATAGATCCTTTCTCCTCTGGCCTGCTCTGGCTGGCGAGAATTTGGACTCGTATACTTGCTCGTTCGTACAGATGGCGCTACCCTGTATTGTGGCCTTTCCTTGCTAAGAGTTCAGTTACTTATATTGGTCGAATTTGAGCTGTCAGCGACCAGATACGCGGACTAAGATCACTCAGCGAGAACCTGTAGAGAGAGATGGGGGTCCTAGTCGCTACACGCATGATCTTAGTTCCTTTGACAAAAGTAAGCTCACATCCGTTGAGAATCTCGGTGTTTTCTGGTCAACGCGAGCTACTACTTCCTTGCACTGATAGTTGCTTGTTCTAAGACCATGCGCGTGATACTCCGTGTTATAGACTCCTCGTCTGTCGAAGCAATCTGACACAGTTAGGTTAACGAATTGAAGTGCGCTCCAACCACTCCAACTTGGGTGGCTCCCTAGATATGAAGTCACATTGATTACTGTATCCCAAATATTTCGCTATAGGTCTTATCAACCCCGCTCTCCGGGGGTATTTGACTTTGGCTTATAGTAGTATGGACCGCGACATTGATTTCGAGCGCTATTTATACTCACGTAATAGCTTTATCACGACCTGCTTCTGCGCGTTTCCTCACATCCCGATGTGAATACTTGGTGAATCGGCTGTCGGAAATACGGAGACGTACAACCGGACGAGTGCCAGTCACCATCTGCATTGGGCTGGGTGCCATCCTCATTACCTCATCATTACCTTCTTAGGCCATAGGCTCAGTGCTCCCCCCCAGCATTGCCTGCTATGAATATGTAGGAGGCGTAAAATCCCATGTGCTTTATTTGTTCTTTCCCTGATTTAGTGATACAGGCTTGAGGCACACCTTTGCAAAAGGAATTCCTCTAACCGGAAGTACAATACATAACTAGTCTACTATTCTAGATCGCCTAAATTCTCGCATAACGCCGGACTGCGATTCTAAGCGTGGGGAACTTTAGGCGCGCTCTACTTAAGATTTTTTTCTTCGCATATCACTCCCTCGATATTATGAGACCACGTCTAACTCTAGACGGTTATCGGTGATTTAACTCTAATTTTCCGACTTTTAAGTACGTTTAGAGTTTAAACCAACTCAACCGATTTGACGATACGCCATAGTTTACTTCCGGAAGGGGTTTACAGAAATGCAGAAACGACATCTGGGATTCCTCTTTTATCGAAGTACATCCGTCTTTCCGGTCGTTTGCTTTTATGAATTTTAGGCACGGATGTCTTCATAGACTATCTCGTGGTATTCTCACAAAGCATTTCATTGGGTTCGCTATGATTTAGTTATCGTCATAGAACCTAATCCCCTACAAATTTCACAAGCGTGGAACAATTTTTTTTCGACTTATAGCATAAAAGTATCCTAGACAAATAAATGAAAAAGGCGGAGCCAACGCCAACTTTGAAATTCTTTTATTTTGTATTTTGTTGAAACATATCATTACTGAGTGAATGTGACATAAATTAATTATATACTACAAAATATAACATTTTTTTAAATTTAATTTTAAAAAAATTTTTTTTAAAAATTGGGCGTGTTGTTCATCCAAATTTGACTAATTTTTATTTAGCGTAATATAGTAATAGAAAAACGTTCTGCCAAATTTCATCAGATATCTTCAAAGACTGCCCAAATTACAGCTTGCAAAAAACTTCTAAAATACCTTCTTTTAAAAGTCGAACGGTGCACCCCATTGTCCAAAATTTTACTAATCTTCTATTATGCGTCATAAGGTGCACCACTACCACGTTCGTAGCCTTAGCTGTCTTGTCTAATGATATCGCACTTTTGCGCTTTGTTCGAATTTTCGATATCGAAAAAGTGGCGACATGGGTATGAGTCGATTCGTGCGTTTTAAATAGCGATCTGAGATGAGGTGCCCGGAACCTACATACCTAAATTCATCAAGATACCTCAAAACTTACTCACGTATCGTGTTAACGACGGAACGGACGGACGGACCGATGATTTTGATATATGGAAGTCTAATCTATCTCGACCTCTTTACACCTGTACAGCCAACCGTTACCCAATCAAAGTTAAATATACTGCTATGTGCAAAAGGCCGGGGGTATAACAATTAATAAGAATGTTCAACATTATAAAGTCATAAAAAAATGAATAAAACCAGCAATATATCGACTTAATAAATTTTCAAGAATCAGAACAAAAATGTGTGCAGAGCGTGCAAATAAAGAAGAACAATATTGATTGGTACCCCCCCCCCACGTGCTACCCAATCATTAAACAAAGATAAACCTGTTCAAGGTAATATTGAAGTGTAGAAAATACAAAAAAAAAACAAGTAAGGCTGTCTAATTTCGGGTGTACCGAAACATATAACTCAGTGTTGAGCTTCAAATGTACAGTTCATTTCAGAGAATTAGTTTTCTAAATAACACGTGGCCCATTTAAAAAAAATATTTCTCCCAATTTAATCTTTCCAATAAAACTTAGGTGTAAGTCGAAATACATTGAACAAAACTATGTATCCACCTAAGAACAGCTTAATATTCTCAGTCTACGACCTTTTAAATAGCACTCTGTATATAAAACCTGTGGGCATGGTCCTTTAGCCCGATCCTCGTCCATTTTTTAATAGAAAATTTCCTGCTATAAGGAAAATGTTGCATTCAATCTTATCACAATCCGTTAATTTTTCTTACAGAAATATAAAAAATGCTTTGGGAAAAAAAGGGACAGTGCACGCCATTTCAAAAATTGCATTTTGCCGCATTTTTCTTGTTATGGGAATCACGTGTGGAATGGAAAATAAAACATACCAGTTATATAAAGCTCTTTTTTTACAAAAATTTAACCTTATGTCATTCAGCACGGACCCTTTTAAAATCTTTATATTGTTACGAATCTTAGCAAACTAAGGGGTGTTGCCATCTCTAGACCGATGCAAGCAGTGACGTGAATTCACATCAATAATTCAATCATTATGTATTACATAAACGAATCAATAATTGCGTTACACATATGTTTTTTTGTTTTTAGACGTAATTCAGCGGAAGGAAGCGATTCACAAACACATGCATAGATCTTATCTGAGTGTACAAGTGATGAGGGCAGTAATTGTGCAAGTATACTCAAATGGGAGAAATATACATCTGCTAGTTGTAGCTGAGAAATTTATAACTAACTTAAGTAAAAATTCTGAAGCGCCTAGAAAATGCCAAGAGGAAATCAAGAGTATAAAAGCTATCATGCGGTAGAGGCGATATGGGCAGTTGCGATTAGACGATATCGTAGGCGAGGCAATTGCAGTATTATTTTGAAAGACAGTTCATTTAAGCTTCAGTTTGTTATTAAGCCACCTAGTTGCAAAGTATAAGTGTTATTGTGAAGTACTTAATAAAGGCCATTTTTCCATTATTCAATATGAGTTATTTATCAACAGTTTAGTGTGATACGGACTTAGCAAAAGGGGAAAATAAGAGGATTGCAAGTAAATTCTTACAATTGTTGTGTCAGAAGAGGAATTTTTCAATAAATTCCATGAGGACAAACAAGCGACATGGCCAAAGTTCAACTAATTGAAAGACCACATCAACTGAAAGAAGGAGTCTGGAGAGCCGTGGATTGAATACAACCGGCTTAAACTCGAACTTCCATGCACGGCTAACGAGAGGCAATGGAAGCAGAAGGAATTGATGTGGTCGAGTATGTCTTTTATCTGATGCGGACTGAGAACAACACAAAAATTGAAGAGGAAAAACGAAACATCGCAGACAGTTACGAGCACACGAGGATTTGGTTAACAAGAAGATAAGGACATTGCATTGAGCAATATTGCGTACAGCTACTGAAAGAGACAGCACGGTTCTAGGAGAAGATCATGTGAAGTCGCAATTTTGAAACGTCACGGTTAGTACACAAATTTTATAGTGGCAGAGATTGTTGATGAAATCATAATTGGAGTGGACTTCTTTAATCGACCAAGGCATCAAGATTGACAGCAAAGCAAGAGATGCGATATGAGAAACATGGATGTACAACTTAATTCGGTACGAGAGGGAACATCAGCATAAACGAGTGCTGGTGGAAGAGAGTCAGAAAATACAACCCAAAAATCCGAAGCAGTCATCTGGGGAAAGGCAAGGTTGATGGATGTTGTGGGTATGCGAAGCAGCAAAACAAATCAGCACTGAAACATACTTGTAGGAAAAAACCCTGGCTATGGACAAAACAAGATGGACGTAATCTCCGGTAAGAGCTTACTAAAGGAATTCAATTCACCACTCAAAGGACAAAGGAGCTATTTTGGGATGACGACAAGACGCTGAAGTATATTAACTGTGCAAAACAGCACCAGAAACACGTTCATCTAGTAATACTGATCTTTCAAAATGACCATCACGGCCATGGATGGAAGGGCTAGAGGAAGATTATCAGAGTAAGGCAAAGCAAACTCCTCCTAAAGTACGCAAACATATTTGACCAGGATGGTTCCAAACCAGGCCGCACCAATGTTGTGAAATATCAAATGACACTGGAGACGCGAGGTCGTTACGTCAAGCTCCACGTAGTGTTCCACTGGCAAAGCGGGAAGTTGTGAGTAAATTATACAAGAAATGAGCGACAGCGGCGTCACCGAACCATCAGCTGTCCATTGGAGCATCATCGGTAGTACATTGTAAGGAAGACGGATGGAAAAAATGAGGTTTCTCGTGGACTACCGGAAGTTGAATGACGTTACGAAAAGTGATAGCTACCCATTGCCAAGAATTGACGACACTCGGACTCGCTCTCTGGTACGAAATGGTTTTCCACACTGGACTTGAAAAGCGGCTACTGGCAAGTGGAGGTGAAGAGGAAGACAAAGAGAAAACAGCCTTCAGCGTCGGAGATGGTCTTACAGTAATGCCCTTTGGACTATGTAATGCACCAGCTACTTTCGAGAGACTCATGGTCAGGTATCGCAAGGACTACATTGGAAAACATGCTTGGTGTACCTGGACGAAATCATCGTATTGGGCAAGAACTTTGAAGAACATCTTAAAAACTTAGAGGAAGTTTCCAGAGAATAGCTGGCGCTGGTCTGAAGTTAACTCCAAAAAAGTGTGCGCTGTTTAAAAAGGAAGTAATTATTTGGGTCACAAGGTAACGACAGAACGTATCCGTACAGCGAATGAAAATATAGAGGCACTAAAGGATTGGTCAAGACCACAGAACCTATATGAATTGAGAAGTTTCCTTGGGCTGTGCACATATTACCGCCGATTTGTACCAAATTTTGCCAGCGTAGCCCAAAGTCTCCACGAGCTAACAAGAAAAAATAAGCTTTTGAATGAAGTAGGGGCAGAAGTAGCTTTCCAACATTGAAAAAGCGTTTGTGCACCTGCCCCAATGTTGCATATCCGATTCCAGAAGCAACGTTTATTCTAGATCAGATGCGAGCGGTTGTGCTATAGGAGGCGTTTTATCACAACTGGTCGATGGACAAGAGAAGTAGTAGTTGCATGTTACAGCCGTTCAATTGGAAAACCAGAGAGGAACTATTGCGTTACACAGAGAGAGCTGTTTGGCATTGGTAGAGTGCATTAACATTTCCACAAATACCTCTACGGCCAGCGATTCCGCGTCAGACAGATAACGCAGCGTGAAATGGGCTTCTGCAGTTCCGTAATCCGGAAGGACAATTGGCACGGTGGATCGAGCGACTACAAAGCTATGACTTTTCCATTGAGCATCGAAAATGTAGAAACCCATGGAAATGCTGATGCAATGTCACGAAGACCATGTAGTTTGGAATGCAAGCACTGTTCAAGGCCGAGGCTAAAGAAGACATTATAGATTTCCGCCTAAGGACTATAACATGTACAGATGAAAGGGACAAGGAACAGCTAAGAAAGTGTCAGCTAGAAGATACCGATCTGTCACGTGTTATGCAGGGCTCGAACGAACGAAAGACCAAACGGAGAAGAGATGTCAGCAGAGAGTCCCATTACGAAGTCATATTGGCACAGTGGAACCAGTTTAGAATTGATATACGGTTTCCTTCATCGAGTATGGGAGAGAGAGGATGGTAAATGCAAGAAGAAACTGGTAGTTGTTCCCAGAAAGAGGATTCCTGACGTGCTCAGCGAGCTGCATAATGGTCCAAGTGGAGGTCATCTTGAATCACGAGAGACGCTCGAGAAAATTAAGCAGATATTCTATTGGGTTGGTTTCCGCAGTCGATCACCGAGTGGATTGCCAACTGCGAGGTTTGGCAGCAGAGCGAAAGGCCCAAACACGAAGTCATGGCCAGCTGAAGCAATATATTCAGGTGCACCCATTTGAATATTGGAGTTATTTATTCAACAGTTTAGTGATACGAACTTAGCAAAAGGGCAAATAAGGGGATTTGCAAGTAAATTCGTTACAATATAAATTGGGCGTGATTTTTTACCGATTTCGTTTAATTTTTCTTCCAATCATTCTTTATAGTAAAGGTAACCTCTCTGTCGAATTTTGTTCTGCTGATTTTGGAAAGAATTCCCCATATATAAAAGCTGAGTGCGGTTATCATCCGATTTTGCTCATTTTCAATACCAATCTATTCTGGGTCCAGATAAGCTCGTGTACCAAATTTGGTGAAGATATCGCAATATTTACTCAAGTTATGGTGTTAACGGACAGACGGAGGGATATGGCTTAATCAAATTTTTTTCGATACTGATAGTTTTGACATATGTAAGTCTATATCTATCTCGATTCCTTTATACCTGTACAACCAACCTTTATCCAATCAAAGTTAATATACTCTATATGCAAAGGCCGCGGTGTATATAACAATAATAAGAATTGTTCAACAACTTATACAAAGTCATAACAAATGAAATGAACCATCAATAATATCGATTTCATAAATTTACAATAATCAGCAGCGAAATGAAAATCAAAATAAAATGTGTGCAGAGTGTGCAAATAAGAAAAACAAGCACAATTGGTACACGTGCTACCCAAGTCATTAACCAAAGGAAGCCTAATTCAAGGTAATATTGAAGAAATCTTAGAAAATAAAGAAAAAAAAAGCAATAAAACATACCTACAGCGAAAAAAGAAAGAAAGCAAGATATTGATAGTTTTGAGAGCTAAAAAATTAAAAATACAGAAACAAATTTTTAGTTATTGTTTGAGGGGATTTTCTTTTAAATTTCATCTGGTTACCCCTTCCCGCTGGTGGGGGTGGTAATGCAAGTAATTTATAGAAGAAAAAAAAAGAAGCATAGCGATGGTCTTCGATTGAGAACGATTTTATTCTGCCTTATATAATAATATACAAGAGTTTATATACAAAATCTTAAACTATGTTCCTAATCTAATTATGTATATATGTGTATATTTTACTGTTTGCCTTATAAGATATTTCTTAATATAGACAATCAGTAGGTCTTTATTTAGTTACTTTGTGTGCATTTCAAGTACTTTCAAGCAGATATATATTTTAAACTACTTGTGTGTGATAAGAAATGTATCTTATGTTTGGCTATAAATTTCACACAGGAAGATGTGTAAATATTTGTGAATTTTATGTGCATTGCATTGTGATCGAATTAATAGTTTTTTAAATATATGCATGCATGCGTTTGTTGTAAATATCAGTTCATGTGTCAATATTATTTCTTAAAATTATCTACGGATTGTATTACTAATATTTGTTCACATGTGTATGTATGTATATACATGTTCAATTTTTATTTGAACAGTTATAATTGTTTTATTTTACCAAATTTAACATAAGCTTGGGTAAAAAAATAAGCCAACATGGTACTAAAAATTCTTATCATAGGCTCGGATACCACGTTTTGGGAGGTAGCAGTACAAACGGTGAAGGCGGAGGTTATATGCTTCACAGTAATTAACGAATAGGTAGCATCAAGAAATGGCTCAATATCAAGTGGCTTGATAGGCCAACCTTCTAAGACCAAGCATTTTTCAGATTCCGCATTTTTCTGAGAAAATTGTGAGGAGCGATGCCTTAAGAAACGTTTGAGAAATGGACTAGACTAAATTTAAAAACAAGTAAGGACGGGACTGCCTTCTGTTGTGCCGAAGAATTCATACCTTTCATGAATGGGGCTGAACAATAATCTTATCCCATTCGTAACCTCCAAATAATCGGATGTATAAGATAAGAAATATATAGTGAACAGATGTACATACCTAAATTATTTTTAAGATAAATATAAAATAAGACAAGTAAAGGTGTCTATGTTCGGGTAACCGAACATTATATACTCAGCGTGAGCTTCAATTGTACATTTCATTTTCATACTTTTCTACATAACACGTGCACCGCTCGTTTAAAAGAAAAATGTCTCCCCATTTCCCCTTATAGTAAAACTTGATAAGTGAAATATCATTGATTCAAAACTATTTTTTGCTAAGTTTTACCATATTATTCTAGTCTACGACCCTTTTAAACTGGTTTTATATCTAAAATACCGTGGTCTTTAACCGATGCCCTCCATTTTTACTAGAAATATTTTCCGCTATAAGGAAAATATGTGTACACAATTTCATTACGATATGTTAAGTTTTCTTTGAGTTATGGCTCCCGAAACATAGAAAATTGCTTAGTCATAAAAGGGGCGATGCCACACCCATTTTCAAAAATTTTGGTGTTTTCCAATTTAGTGTTATAGTTTAATTTATAAAGTAAAATTCTTTTGACATAAAGCTCTTTTTCGCTAAGATATAGCTTATTATTTTCATCTACGACCCTTTTAAAAATCTTTTTATATAAAAGTGGGCATGGTAATTAACCGATTTCGTTAATTTTTCTTCAAAGCATTCCTTATAGTAAGGCCAACCTCTCTGCCGAATTTTGTTACGATAGGATTAACGGTTTTTGATTTATGATTAATATTATTTGTAAAATTGATTTTACCACAAGTGGACGGTGCCACGCCCATTTAAAAAAAAATTGTTCAAATTTGTATCACGAGTCTCAATATCAGTCAAATTTCAACATTCTAGGTGTATTATTTACTAAGTAATCACGGTTTTTGTGTTTTTCAAAATCTTATATATATAAAAGGTGGACATGGTTATGATCGGATTTCGCTCATTTTCAATACCAATCTATTCTGGGTCCAGATAAGCTCCTGTACCAAATTTGGTGAAGATATCTCAATATTTACTCAAGTTATCGTGTTAACGGGAAAACGGACGGACGGGCATGGTTCAATCAAATTTTTTTTCGATATTGATGATTTTGATATATGGAAGTCTATATCTATCTCTATTCCTTTATACCTGCACAACCAACCGTTATCCAATCAAAGTTAATATACTCTGTGTGCAAAGCACGCTGAGTATAAAAATAGGTAGGTACTTTGTGTGAGGATGCAAAGGTTCACGTTTTTTGTGGTCTGCATGTATCACGTATTTAAACAATATATGACGTAAACGTAAGTATTTGATACATTTGATGAAATTTGATGCTTCTAGCTGTAAAAAAGGGGCAAAAATGACAGTTTATATGTGGTATATCCTCTATGATTTTTTCAGACAACAATATGTGCTATATACGTAAGCATTTGGTGAAATTTGAAGCTCCTGGCTGTTAAAATGGGGCAGAAATTACTAAAAGTTTCTTATCTGAACAATCGGTTGTATGAGAAATATAATGTATATCCCACCGATCTCTACAATTTTTTCAGACAACAATGAATGCTTTATATGTAAGCATTCGGTGATATTTGCAGCTTCTAGCTGTCAAAATTGGGCAGTAATTACGAAAAGCTTCTTATCTGAACAATCTTTTGTGGGCAAATATGCTATATATACGACCGATCTCATCCATTTTTTCAGACAATAATATGTGCCATATACGAAAGCATTTGGTGAAGTTTGAAGCTTCAATCTGATAAGTTGAGGAAGATATGACAAAAATCCTCTTTTCTGGAAAATCGGTTATATGGGGGATATATGCTATAGTGGTCCGATCTGGCCGGTTTCGACAAATGACTAATCGGACACCTAAATATACCCACTCACCAAATTTTATCAAGATATCTCAAAAATTGAGGGACTAGTTTGCATACAAACAGACAGACGGACAAACGGACAGACGGACAGCCGGACATGTTTAAATCAACTCAGCTCTTCATCCTGATAACGTCGGTATACTAATGGCGGGTCTATCTATTTTCCGTTTAGGACTTGCAATTTTTAGATTCGTGACGAAGTTAATATACCATTTCATTTTCATGAGAGATATAAAAATAGAAACTTGGTAAAATTTTGGGCATGGCAGCATCAACAGTTATAAAAAATTATGATTTGAGACTCATATTGGGAAAACATATTTTTAGCCTCAGGTTCCGTATTTCCTCAGAGTCTTATGGAGATGAATTCTTCAGTCCCTGGGAGGCCGAGCCTCTTCAATTAAATGTTTTTGGGATGCCCAGATTTCTGGGTATTTAACAGAAACTGTTTGTCCATAATTTCATTTCTCTTCCTTATGGGGAGTAGTCTTGCCTCACTGTGTAGATGGTGTCCTGGGGACATAAGAAGGGCTGTTCTGATAGCGGTGTTTTTTGACAGGCCTGCATTTTCTTCCAGTGTGTAACCTGTAGGCTTATCGATCTTATCGGGGATGCGTAGCATGCAAAGCAGCCGACCAATTGCTTTTGTAAGTGGTGAAGAACGTCTCTTTAACTTTACCCCAAGTGCTGCCGGCAAGAGATTTGAGAACTTTATTACGGCTCTGGTACAATACCGGATGCATACTCGCCAAAACCCCATTTAATTGGTAACCCTATTTAATTCAGTCCCTTTTCGTGGACAGCGCAAGCCACCCAGTAGCAAGTTGCAGCTATGAAGCTATGTAGTTCGTGCTCTCGTTAGAAAGATCATCTGTGTTAATCAACCCCCCTCGTTTATTTAAATGTTTACATATTTTTCAACATCTTGAAAGTCAAAGTGAAGCAAAACTTACTTCCAATCAAATTCCAAATAAGAACTTTGGATATCGAAAATGTTATACTTTTTGTGGATTTGCCCACATAAGTATTAAGTGCATGTGTGCAAATTCGTACACACATAATTATTTTCACAAAAGACATGCATTCGCGTTTTTTGTTTTAACAATTTCTTTATTAAATATGCAAAACATTTATTGTGCCATTTACAGCGTGCTACAAAAACAGTTACTGCAGCTCCGCCTACGCCGTCCATGACGGATGTAAGACCCGCTGTTTTAAACACTGAAAGTACGCATGTCAATTTGAATACATCCGGTCGATCGAAAGTTCAACAGCAACAGCAACATCACACACCAAATAGAGCCCAACACACAGTCCAGCAGCAACAACAACATTATCACCAAAAAGATAAATTTTCACCATCCAATGTTCTTACTTCTGGCGCCGCCAACAGTCATCTACAACAACAAAATCCTCATAACAATGGCACCTCACCATCGAATGGTAGTGGAAATAAGTTAGCAGCAACCAAAGCAACAACAAATGTGACAATACCCGTGGAAACAGCGCCCCAAATGCGTACAATTGAACTTTCAACGGGTCGCATACGTGAAGGTTTTGGTAAGTTTTCACATATTCACATGAATACTATGAATTATATGTATATTTATTTATATTTCGTAAAGAGAGGTCCCATGTTGATATTTTATGGAAAACGTTGAACAATTGTCTTCCTTTATCAATTTTGATTTGTTCACTTATTTCTAGATTATCGGTTTTAGAAAACTTGTATAATGTTAAACGGTATTTCGTTTGAGGCCTCTTTGAATGAAAAAGACAGGTTGTTTTTGTTGTTGCTGTTGTTGTTTTAACGATAAAGACACTCCCCGAAGGCTTTGGGGAGTGTTATCGATGTTGATGATCCTTTGCCGGATATAGATCCGGTACGTTCTGGTAACAAAGCACCATTAAGGTACTAGCCCGACCATCTCAGGAAGGATTTATATGACCACATTAAACCTTCAAGGCCATCCCTCCCTCCCCACCCCCTAGTTCAATGAGGAGCTTGGGGTCGCCAGAGCCTCGTCTGTTAATGGAACACTATTCGCCGCGCGTAGGTGAGGTTGACAAATGGGTTGGAGAAGCTATATATTGCGCTGGCAATCCCTTGAGAGGGTTGCGTTACACAACCCTTTTGAATCAATTTGGCATTTTAGTCGTCTCTGATGACAGGCATGCCTACCGCGGGTATATTCTAAGCTCCCTAACCCGCTGGGAACAAAGACAGGTCGATATCGTCCATCTGCAAAGCTTTATTAACGAATTTAAATTCAGGCATTTCAGCATAAAAGAAACTCCTTTTCGCGCTGTCAAATGGTGATTTGAAGTCGACAAAAAGATGGTGCGCTTCCTTTTTCTTGTTGCGAGTCTTCTCCAGGATCCGCCGTATCTTAAAGAAATGGTCATCATCGGCGTGATGCCATTTGGTCTTCGTTCAGCACCCGCAACATTTCAACGGGCATTAGATCAAGTAATCGGCTCCGAATTAGAACCGAACGCATTCGCAAACCTAGGTGACATCATAATTACAAGCTCAACGCTAGAGGAGCATATTTAACATCTAACGGAATTGTTTAAATGTCTACGAAAAGCAAATTTAAGAATCAACGCCGAATAGTGCGAATTTTTCAAGAAGCAACTGAAGTATCTGGGACATGTCGGAAGCGAAAAGGGTATACACGCGGACCCAGATAAAATAGCAGCGACTAAGGCATTGCAAGCACCAACAAACGTAAGAGAATTAAGACGATTTTTAGGAATAGCATCTTGGTACCGGCGATTCGTACCAAAGTTTTCAAAAATAGCGCATTCGTTGACAACCATGTTAAAGAAGGGTAATAGATGGAAATGGACCGAAACACAAGAAACAGCATTTCAGACACTGAAGAATTCACTCACCGAAGCACCAGTACTGGCGTGCCCAGATTTTACACGAAGATTCACATTACAAACAGACGCGAGCGATTTTGGACTAGGGGCAGTCCTCACACAGGAGCTAGACGACGGAGAGCGGGTAATCGTGTACGCTAGCCGCCACTTCAACAAAACAGAAATTAATTATTCACCTACGGAGAAAAAGTGTTTAACCATTGTATGGCCTATACGCAAAATGCGACCATATCTGGAGGGCTACGAATTCACAGTAATCACGGGCCACTTATCATTGAAATGGTTGAACGCCATCGAAAGTCCTTCGGGACGTATTGCGAGATGGGCGTTGGAGTTGCAACAATACTCGTTCGATGGACAGTACAGGAAAGGTAAGCTGAACGTAGTAGCAGACGCACTGTCACGACAGCCGCAAGACGCACAACTTAACAGACTGGAGCACGGAAACGAAACATCGTGGAAATGGCTTGGAAAAAGGAAGGAGGAAGTTAAACGAAACCCAGAGAAGTTTCCAGACTACATAATTGAAAACGGTGAGTTATGTCGGCACATAGCAGTTCAGATCGACGATCAAGATGCGATCCCGTGGAAGCTATGTGTAGCGAAACCACAACGCGGTAAAGTATTACAGGAAATGCACGACAGTCCAAGCGCCGGACACATGGGTATCCGGAAGACAATAGCTCGAGCAGCCGCAAGGTACTACTGGCCAGGAATGTTTCGCGATATAAAACGGTATGTACAACAATGCCCAACCTGTCAAATGTACAAGCCTAATCAACAGCAAGCAGAGAAAATGTTAACCCAAATTCGAGAAGAATCGTGGGCAATGGTGTGCGCAGATTTCGTTGGACCGTTAGCAGGTTCAAAGCACGGCAATACCATGGTTCTAGTATTTCTAGATCGTTTCACCAAGTGGGTAGAGATCGTACCATTACGTAAGGCAACAGCAGATAGCCTCATCAAAGCATTCAGAGACCATATATTATCACGATTTGGAGTTCCGAAGGTCATTATTACAGACAACGGCGCCCAGTTCACGAGCAGACAACTCAAGAGACTCCTTCAGGACTAAAGAGTAAAGCACCAATTAACAGCACCCTATACAACACAAGAGAACCCAACGGAGAGGGCAAACCGAAGCATCAAAAGGATGTTAGCGCAATTCACGGGAAAAGAACAACGCAACTGGGACGAGTTATTACCAGAGATAATGTTAGCACTAAAATCGAGTGTGCGTGAGGCAACAGGGTACAGCCCGGCATTCTTGGTACAAGGACGAGAGCCACGGATCTTCAACGCCCTATACGACGAGCGAACATTTGACACAGGCGAGGCCACAACAACGGCAAATGAAAAAGTAGCGAAAATGAAGTAGATATTTCAAATGGTACGAAGAAACCAGCAACGTGTGTCGGCAGAACAGGCATGACATTATAATTTGCGGAGAAGGAAGTGGAATCCGGCGATAGGAGACATAGTTTTGGTAAGGGAACACCATCTGTCTAAGGCAACCAACAACTTTGCGGCCAAACTAGCACCAAAATTCAGCGAGCCCCATAGAATCATGAATTTTATTTCGCCAGTCATCGTCGAACTGGACAAAACGTTTCAAGGCAAGAAGAGAACAGCGCATCTAAGCGAGCTTAAACCATTTTATGAAAACAAGTTAATCAGCGGAGGAAGCGAAAGCGCAACAAAACCCTCCACAAATGCCCATTTACATCTTTGCAAACACAACCGAAGAGTAAAATCATCGAAAACTACAAACGAAGGTCGTAGCACGAAGAAATCTGATGGTAAATCACAATATGAACAAGTTTCATAAATTCCAATCATTGCCCTAATAATTATTACAATTACATTAATTTTATTATTATTACTTTTAACAATAATGCTCTAATAATTATAATAGCACTATTGATGATCATAGTAATAATCACAATAAGTTATAGTAACCATCACATTTATATTATAATACTGGCAACAAAATTTTTTCGCAACGGCAACCCTAATCTGGTACACGCCAAAACAACGCTTATCTAGTCCGTCTACCATAAACAGCATCCCCAAACACACCACAGGTGACTAAAAATAACAAGGAATAAATAAATGCAATGGTACAACAACAAACAACACATGCAAACACGAAATATAAATGCAGTGGTACAACAATAACAAACACAAGCTTCCCAAGGCCGTCGGTTCTATGTACCGGAGCGACTCGGAATTTTTCCCGACCAATGACTGCCATTTCAGTGTAACCCCATTTAATTTTTTGCGTCCATCCCACAAATTGTCATCCTCCCAGCAGCTCCTTGCAGCGGGACTGCTCCATAATCTCTTGCTCCAGGAAGGTATCGAACCCAATCCGGGTCCGTTTCCTGACCCCGCTCCTGAGAAATGGTTTTGCTGCATCTACCGGAAAATAATCTTTTTAGGACGGTCATACTCTTGTCAGTGTGTCTCGTGTAAGGGATGGTTGCATCAGACAGGTTGTTCTGGGCTAGATCCCAAAACCAGACGTCCACGTAAATTCTATAAATCTTTTGTGGCTCCTTGCTGTTCACGCCCTAGGACGTCCCGTAGTCTGCGCCTTAGCATCCCCCACTACCTACCAGTAGCCACGCTGCCTTGGATCAGACTGTGGATTAATATACACATAAAAACCTACCATCCGCAAAAATAAAATCGATTCTATCTAGCTTGGTGCAATAGATATGGACACTTATCCCATTTAGTCGGTTAACCCCACCCACTATGACGTAGAAATTGAACCGTTAACGATATAACCTTGGATAAGCTTGTGGATTAATACACACATAAAAGCCTATCATCTGCAAAAACAAAATCGAGTCTATCTTCCTTGGTGCAATAGATATGGACACTTATCCCTCTTAGTCGGTTAGCCCCACCCACTATGACGTAGAAATTGAACCGTGAACGATAGAACCTTGGATCAGCTTGTGGATTAATACACACATAAAAACCTACCATCTGCAAAAATAAAATCGATTCTATCTTGCTTGGTTCAATAGATATGGGCACTTATCCCTTTTAATCGGTTAACCCCACCCAACTTGACGTTGAAATTGAACCGTTCACGATAGAACCTTGGATCAGCCCACGGTGCCACCAACTCTTACGGCTGCTCCCACTCATACTCACAATCTCCGTAGTAGAGTCGGGAACAATGCCGAGCATCAGCCCCTGTCCCCTTCTTCCCCCCTCTTTTCCGGCAGCAATTGTGTAGGTCAGGGAAATAGACTCAGAGTCCCCACCTCCCTTTGCACCGTTTGCCAGCACAGAATATATATGTTTGCGACATCCGCCCAATGCAGCGCCTGCAATAGACGGTGCCACTTTCCTAGATGTTCTGGTGTCCGCTACGGCAGCCCCTCGACGGGTTTAATTGCGCCATGTTGCAGGTCGCATACCCAAATGCACCGGGTACCGCAATGCTTACCCAAGGACGTCCAGTCCCAGGGCCACAACAGCAGTTGCGTCCTAGCCTTCCACAACCCAGACGTAGTCACCCGTCACTTACTCCTAGAGTGGCGACGTCTCCCCCTGTGCACTCCAGACTTCTGCAGTTAAACTGTAATGGATTAATTGGGAAGATCACGGAGATAGTCGATTTCAAGAAACGGCACAACATCCGCATTCCTGCGATTCAAGGGACTAAAGTCACAGCAAGATCTGCACTGCAGACCTGTTCTGGGCATAATGTCCCCAGAAAAGATCGCGAGAGCGGAACTGGAGGCGACCTCGCGTGTATCATACACCACTCTGTGCAGTATCATATATTTGATCCCGACATCGACCGCAGGGACAGTGTCTTAGAGCGTCAAGGCTTATCTGTCCGGTCAGGCGATGCAAACCTAGAAATCATCAACATCTACATCCCTCCTGCCACCTGTTGCCCCAGTGGATACCGCCCTAAATTAGCGCCTTACTCATCTGGCAACAATCGCATTATCTTAGGGGATTTCAATGCCCACCACGACCTATGGCATTCAAACTTGCGGGCGGACAGTAGGGGTGAGATGTTGGCGGATCAAATAGAAGAAACGACGTTTTGCACAATAAACGGAGACGCCCCCACACGTATGGTAGGGAAGCTGCCACAGTTTCGCCGGATATTTCTATCGGATATTGGCATCTGACCACCTACCTATACTTATTTCGCTCGAGCGTACCACCGACTTCATCTTCACAGAAAAACGCACTTTCATAAACTTTAAAAAAGGAAAGTGGGACGAATACAAATCCTTTACAGACAACTACTTTGCTGCCCTCCCTATCCCGATTGATGCCCGCCAAGGGGAGCGTGCTTTCCGCATGGTCATTGAATCCGCCTCGGCACGTTTCATTCCCGCCAGCAGAATCCCCGAAATTCGGTCCCACTTCCCGGCGGAGGCCGCAAATTTAGCGAGAGAACGTGACCTTATAAGACAGCTCGATCACGGCGACCCCCAAATAAGGGATATAAAGCAACGCATCAGATTGCTTGTGGATGAACACAAGCGGCCGAAATGGGAGGAGCACCTAAGGGGTTGTAGCCTCTCTGCCGGTGTAGGTAAACTTTGGTCCACCGTAAAGTCCCTATCGAATCCGTTTAGGCATACTGAAAAAGTTCCATCGCCTTTGGCGATAAAGTGCTGTCGGATGCGAAAAAATACGCGAGCGGTTTCTGCCGGCAATATATAATGCATTCTACGGTCGACAAAGATAGATGGAGGGCCAACAGACACGCACATAAATAAAAATTCAGCGCGCCACCAATTACCATCACCGCCAAAGAGGTTGAGGATACCATGGGTAATGCTAAACCATCCAAAGCAGTGGTTCCAGACGGGATAGCCATGCCGATGCTTAACAGCCTACGGAAAAAGGGTTTCAAATATTTAGCACATGTCTTCAACCTGCCTCTTTCCACCTTTGTCTTACCCGAAAATGGAAAATGGCCAAGGTGGTCAAGCTACAAAAGCCTGGGAAACCAGCTAACATAGGAGAGTCGTGTCGCCCGATATCTCTCCTAGCGCCAGTAGCCAAGACGCTTGAAGCCATTTTGCTCCCCCACTTCAAAGCAAATTTGCAGCTAGCCTGTCATCAGCATGGCTCCAGGCCCACAGATCGATGAGCTTTGCAACAGAATAAACGGCTACCTCCCTGATCCATCCAGTTTTTTCGCCTCGCGAAACCTGGCATTATCACCGACTAAATCCTCCGCGACCTTATTTACAACACGGACGTCCCAAATGTCGACCATTTTGAACATCCACGTCGATGGCACTACGCTACCGACTGTCCTACACCCAAAAATCTTAGGTTTGACGTTTGATCAGGATCTACGTTTTGGTGAGCACGCAGCCGCAATTGTTCCGAAAATCCAGAGCCGTAATAAAATCCTCAAATCCCTTGCTGGCAGTACTTGTGGAAAAGACAAAGAAACGCTCATTACCACATACAAAACAATTGGCCAGCCGATTGCGTGCTACGCGTCCCCTATATGGTCGCCAAGCCTAAAAACTACCCACTGGAAGAAGCTACAGGCCTGCATAAATACTGCTATCAGAATCGCCACGGACTGTCTTCTTATGTCCCAAGAACACCATCTATATAATGAGGCGAGAATACTCCCCATCAGGGAGAGAAATGAGATGCTAACCAAACAGTTCCTGTTGAATACCCAGAAAACTGGGCATCCCAACAGACATCTGATTGATGAGCCAACACCGCCTAGGGGCTTAAGGAGTCATCTCCGTAAGCGTTTTGAGGAAATACGGCACCTGAAAACTCTGCCGTAAGAAGCAAAAAAACACAAGCAGGTCCTTGGTGAACTCCACAAACAGGCGTCGGAACTTAATGCCAGGAATTGCTCGGTGAATACAGTACTCAAAAACAGTATCCAAAACTTGCGGAAGAGGAACGCATACTCCCCAGGGAAACGAGAGTCACTCTAGCTCAACTTCGTTCTGGATACTGTAACAGGTTAAACTCTTACCTATCCAGAATTAACCCCCTACATACAAAATGTATGCCTCGCTTGCAATGTGTCCCCACATGACACCAACCATCTCTTTAATTGTAATGTGGAACCAACGCCTCTAGCACCCCTTTCATTATGGTCCACCCCTTTTGAAACAGCAAGTTTCCTTGGACTCCCGTTAGAGGATATTGATGACAATTATAATCGGTCGCAGCTGTTAGGTGGGGCGAAGCACTGCTACAACAACAACAACAACAAACACAAGCAATACAATAAAGGGCAATGCACGCGCATACCAACAGTAACTAGCATAAGTAATAGAAAATATCACAGCTACATGGTACAACAACAAACAACGCAAGCAAGCACGAAATGAAAAGATTCAGTGGTACAACAACAACAAACACAAGCAATACAAGAAAGGGCAAAGACAGGAGGATACCGACAGCAACTAACATAAGAATTGCAAGGTATTAAAGCTACAGTAGTACAACAATAAAGGTCAACGTAAATTAAGAAGGAAAATTATTTGGTGACAACAACAACAAGTAAGAAATTATCAAACTCACACGTACATTTCTACACATATACATACGAAATTTTGCGAAATGGGAAACTTTTGGAAATTTAAAGAAGAAAATACCAACACGGTTCGGGTTATGGTTAGATGGTTTTGGACAAAATTTACAGCTTTCACGCGATGACAACGGATCAACAGAGGCGGCGAGGTAACAATCATGAGCCGGAAGTAAGGGGGGATATGAAGACCTCAAAATTACAGCTTTCGGGGCTCCACAAATTTTGATTTTTCATTGTAGATAATACAATTCCATATTAAAATTATAAACTGAATTATAATAATTTATATATATATATATGGCATGAAATGAATTTACTTATACATATATGTACATACATTTTGAATTAAATATACTTTGTACAATCATACATATATTTTAAAACATATATAATGATAATACATATTAAATTATATATAGGAGATGAAAACTTTTATCGCAGAGTGTAAGAACTCACATAATTATACGCAAACATACATACTTACATATAAGCGAACAAGGAGAAATGGAATTGTCAAAAGCGGCAAATTCAAGAACAAGGCACTCTTCGCTTAGAAGCCGTATAGTGAGATATATGGTGGGCTGTGTTGAACATCCACTACAGAGCGGCTGGTGGTGTCGAACTTCAGCTGTTTATGATAGGTATACCGCCGAGTCGGTAAAACGTTCCACGTCTACGTATTTTACTAGAGATCGGTTAGTTGTGTAAAACGCTCACCGATTACGTATATTCACCAGGCATACCACCGAGGCGTTTAAAACATTCGGTGATTAAACATATTATAATCACATACGTATTTTCCGAAGGATTAGAAATAAATCATCATTTTTTATAACGTTTAACTAACATCTTTTAGTTTATAGGCGAGCCCATTCGCTGAGTTATACCCCAGCTATAAATCCGACATTCGGAATTCTTTACACTGTTTGAAATTTCTTCCACAAAATGTTTGCACCTAAACTCTATATGCCAATTCAAAATGATATTTGCTATGGCTGAGGTAATTCGAAGAGCTGGTAACCACTGCCGTAATAGGATTCTGAATTTTTTGCTCCATTTTTCTGCTGTGTTTTGGTGACACCTGCCTAGATTGGGCAAGGACATTCGATATGCAAGCCAACCGCAGTAAGGCTATGTTAAGACATAGATTCAAACAAAACTAGGTTTTTCTATATTTTTTAAAGTTTCCCGATTTATAGTTAAATTTTGTAGCATGTCCAAAGCATGTTTAGATATCTTTCTTAATCATTTTGCAAATTTGAATAACGTCTGTATTTTTTCCACCCACATAGCAAATGGAGACGTTATAGTCACATTGTTACCTGCAAATACAAAATGGCCTTGGATTACGCCGGCTATCTTCCGTCCTGAACTTGTACCCGAAGAGCTAATGGCGCAAGGACTAACAGTAAGTGAAAAATATAAAACATTTGATGCAATTTAAAAATTTTTTTTTCTTTTTCCCCATTGCATTTTACCAGCTCACCGTTGAAGACTACGTCAACGCCATGGAAACTCTGGTCAATGATTATCGTTTCACTATCTACAACATTTGCTACAAACGCATACTCGTCTGTTGGATTATGCTCGCCTTCACCGTACTATTAACGCTACTCTTTTCTGGTCTGCAAGGTGTTGCACTTTTTCCCTTGGTGTCGGTTGGTTATTTCTGAATGCAATGGCCATATTGGTTGTATGTGGATGAAATTGCGATTGTCGCGTGGTTTGGAGAAATGTTTGGCACGCGTCAATCGACAATTAATGAAGCATAAAATTTTGCTCGTATTGGACGATCGTGGGCGTATTTCATGTCATAAAGTGAATTTATGCTTTTTATATTTCGATGCATCACAATGTGTGAACTATTTGAATGAATTTCTTGAGCACACAGAACAAAATGGAGGCGAAACAATTAAAGCGGGTTGGGAACGTAAATTGGATATTGATGTGAATGATATTGTAATACAAGGGAGTAATCCAGTGCGTCTATCGCGCAAACAGGTGAGGGTTGGAGGAATATGAAAAGACATTTTTTATACACCTTTTACTTTCGCAATCTCAATTAATTTGGTCATTTTAACATTTCGTGATTTACATTTTTTTACAATTAACACTTTTACACGCACCTTCATACATTTTTGCAGCCATATTTGCACCTCGCACTTTATCATACACATTGTTGCAAACATATTATATATTAGGTTGGGTCAATTTGTATGAAGCGGTATATTTATAATTTTCATGAAAATGAAATGGTATATTAAGTTTGTAACGAAGATTAAAACTGTAAGTTCTTAAAGCAGAAGAGATAGACCAACTAATAATTATACTAAAATTATCAGGATGAAGAGCAGAGTAGCTGTCCGTCTGTCTGATTGAACGCAAACTAGTCCCCCTGAGATATCTTGATGAAATTTGGTGAGCGGTTATATTTAGGTGTCCGATTAGACATTTGTCGAAACCGGTCGGATAGGTCCACTATAGCATATATATCCCCCATACAACCGATATTCAGAAAAGAGGATTTTTGTCATATCTTTCTCAATTTATCAGACTGGAGCTTCCAATCTCACCGTATGCTTTGATATATAGCACATTTTGTTGTCTGTAAAATCGTTGAGATCGGTCGTATAAGGTGAGGTTGACAATTAGGTTGGAGAAGCTATATTTTGCCCTGGCAGCCTGAGAGGGTTGTGTTACACAACCCCTTGAATCTGGTAAATTTAGTCGCCTCTTACGACAGGCATACCTACGGCGGGCATATTCTAACTCCCTAACCCGCTGGGGATGCTTACGTATATAGTATTTATTGCTGCGTGGAATAAGCATAGAGATCGGTCGCATATATATCATATATATATTATATAAGACCGCGGGCAGCTTGAGTATAGCGTCGTCAATGAGCAGGAAAAAGTCGATGAGTCGACAGAAGAGGGTGCAGCACTCAATGAATAAATGGCACACATCCTATTTCATGTATGAAAAGTTCAAAGGATTGCGTATGATCAGTGAAGCAGGAAACGCGTGGATTGAAACTCGCAGCAGCAAAATTTCTAGAATCATTAGACCTACAGTTTTTTCATATTTTAAATAAATAAAGACCTAGGGCTTATACCGAGCCTACTAACTGGGAACTGATTTATCGCACACATGCTGACAAATCTCTTCTCGTCAATAAGAGCGGATTGATTATGTTTTGTCTTACTTTTTTGCGCTCGTGAAGTCAAGGCTTTTTCTAATAGGGGCGCAGAGTTCTCAGATCTCGAGGCGGTAACTAAGCTGTGTCGTAGAAAACTTGTAGTATTGCCAAATGGGTGGAGTTGTTTTTATAAGATAAATTCTTGTATCTCTTTGGTGTGTTCCGTTTGCTAGTCTAACAAATTGTGGTAAAACTACGGAGCAATTAAAAAATCGTGAACTATTGTAATTATTCTCTCAATGGCAGAACTTGTTCAACAAATTTTAATTAAATTATAAAGAATTACCTACTACTAGCTATAATTTTATTTATATATATATATCTATACTTTTTCAACTTTTGAACCACTGAGCGTTGTGGAAAAATCATTCGATTTATACAAGCTGACCCACCCTAATATACAAAGATATATAACAATATTATATAATCGTATTACACCAAATGGATACTCACTCATTTCACTTAGGTTGTAGCACAGGAGCTGTTTCTTAGCTATTTGCAGCGTTGGGGCAAAGATTTTTTGCGCCGTCGTTTGGACTGGACAGTTCAGGAGGCAGGCGTGCATGAAACTCCACGTCATTTGCAATCGTCTATATGCCCCTGTCAATACGAGGAGGAGCTACTGTGTAATAAAATCAAAATACAATTAAAAGGAAAACAATGTTGCGGAATTAACTGTATTGGCTGTTGGCTTTAAATCTGTAAAGAAGAGGAGAAAAAATTAACAAAAATGCATATGTAAAATAAGTTACACAAAACATTTGAACATTTCGTACACAACTTCCTTAAACAGATTCATGTATGTATGTATAGCAACTTTAAAACTATTGTAAGCTGTATTAGCTTATTATCTGTTTGAAAAAAGTCATAGTGGTAAAGAGGTTAAAGGTTATGACAAAAATTGACCTAGTATTAAAAATTAATTTGTAACTAACATTACAATTTTTGACAGTTATCGATTATATACAAACAGAGATACATTTTTTTCATTACAAAACACTGAATTGTAGAGTATACAAATGTAACATTTTTTTGCAAAACTGTAATAATTTTAATATAAATGCGCCGTGAGCGTAATCCGTTGACATGCTGTCAAGAATTATAGCACATGGAAGCTTTTGCAGCCGAACAGAATTGTCCAATGTGGGCACACAAATTTCACAGTTCGCCGAATTCTTGAATAAGTATCTATACTTTTAATTAGCTGCAGTTGTGTTCTACTATCATAATTCGATATTCTCACGACGAACATTAATCTATAATATAAAAATAAGTCGGGTTTTCCTTCCTGACGCTATAACTCCAGAACGCACTAACCGATTTCCACGGGTTTTTGCATTCGTTGGAAAGGTCTCGGGCTCCGTGAGGTTTAGAGCAGGATCGACGCACAGGGTCTCGAGATATAGGCCAAAACGTGGACCACGGGTACCCCTAGATTGTGTTTATAGAATATGGATATCAAATGAAAGCTGTTGATGATGCTTTAGTAGAGGGTAAGTTTCATACCTATTTGTGACTACGGTCTCGAGATATATGCCAAAACGTGGATCAGGGTAACACTATGAGCATCAAATTGAAGCTGTTGATGAGAGCTTTAGTGCAGTGGCAGTTTTCATACCTATTGGTGACTAGAGTCTCGAGATATAGGCGAAAAACGTGGGCCCGTGAACACCTAGATAGTGTTTTTTACATTATGGGTATCAAATTGAAGCTGTTGATGAGTGCTTTAGTACAGGGTAGTTTTCATACCTATTGGCTATTGGTGACTAGGGTCTCGAGATATAGGCCAAAACGTGGATCAGGGTAACACTAGGATGTGTTTTTACATTATGGATATCAAATTGAAGCTGCTGATGTGTGCTTTAGTACAGAGTATGTTTTATGCCGCCGGGTGATTAGGGTCTCAAGATATAGGCCAAAACATAGACCCGGATACCTATAGAATGTGTGTGTATCATGGATATCAACTGAAATCTGTTGCTGAGAGCTTTAAAGTAACTTTCATTGTGATATTCGATTTAGTCGCATCAACCTGGCAAAACTGATAATATGCATGCGAAGCCGATATAAAGACATGAATTAATAATACCCACATACCTATTTACATACGTCCTATTCGATTTGACTGAATTAGGTATATAAATTTGCCTATATTAGTATTTACGATTACCTTTTTCCGGGAAGTATACCAGAGACGGACTGGGACTGGGATTAGGACTAGGACTGGGACTAAGACTGAGACTGAGACTCGAGTGGGACTGGGACTGAGACTCGAAATGGGACTGGAACAAAATACATACCACCCTCTAGGACTGGCAATAAGATATGAAGAAGAATGAGACAAACTTGAAAGAATAGAAAAGAGAGAAGCAGAAGGAGACTGAGAAAGAGATAGAATGAGACGAAAATGGAGACGGATGAAGCGAAAAATACGGAGGGAGGAGTGAATACAAAGATTAGGAAAAAGTGTAGAGGGGCGAGGGGCAGAGTTAGACGGAAAAAGCTTATTAAAATGTATGCAGATAGACCAAATTTAGGGCAGAACAACGTCTGCCGAGTCTGCTAGTTTCTATAAAAAGATATAAATTTCATACTAATATTTTGACACGAGCCCATTCCTCCCTCCTTTCCCATTGCTTCTTCGTCGCCAATGCGACGATTTCACAGAAAATGTCTCCCAACAATCCCAGTTCCTTGTTGTCTTATATGTCCGCCGAGAAGAAACTAAACAAAAAATCGCCAGGAGAAACCTTCATATAAACAAAGTGTTCTACTGAAGTATGGTGAATGCTTCGCGGATTTAGACTGCTTAGTTTCTTGGTGCAAAGAAAATTCAATGCCGCTGAACCTCAATAAATGTAAATTCATGTGCCTCTCTCGCGAGATCCTTGCCAGCACCCTTTTACGTAATTAATAATTTTTTGTCTTGTGTCAGTAAATTATTTTGTTGACTTTGGGAGTCACGATGAATACTAAACTTAGCTTCAACCTTCATATTATGGCTACTGTCATTCGTGAAACGATGGTCTTAAGAATTAGAAACCCTTATGTAACTAAAGCCCTTTTTACCACATTAGTTAGATCCATACTATAATACGGTGTGGAATTCCCGATATCACGTTCATGTAGATAGGCTAGGTTAATACAGAAGCAATATTTAGTTTTCTCTTTAAGGAATTTTCATTGGGACTTTGCGTATAATCTTCCACCTTATACCAGTTGGTTAAAGTTATCAATCGTCCAACTCTCGCAAGTCGTAGAAAAATGCTAGGCGTATTATTCATGACTAAACTACTAAATGAACTGAATTCTAACCCCTTTCTTTTGAACGAAGTAAACTTCAATGTCCCATCACGAGCGTCAAGACATTAAAAACCTCTTCTTTTGAGGCAGTGCAGAACTAATTTCGAATTAAATGAACCTTTTGGTGTTTGTGTTATATTTTAGCTTTCATTCGAATTCATTTGATATAACGGATTCAGCTTTTACTATAAAGAAAACTGTCCTATCCTATCTTAACTCGTAACAAAAAAATAAAAAAATAAAAAAATTCTTCATATACTAAAAATGTTCAGCTATTTAACAATGTAGTCTATGTATATGTTTAAACCTTTATGTATAATTCTCAGCTGATGATTTTTATTCTAAGCTGAGCAGTTTTAGATCTCGACGTTTAACATACTTGCGCCTATCAACAACTCGGCAAGAAAAATACGTGTGCGTCATGCGGATACACCTCTCGTGTCGGTTGGACGGGCTTTGGTGGGTAATAGTCCGTTGGGTTTATTATTATTATTATTATATCATAATGACAAGCTTTCTTGCTCTCAGTTGCTCTACTTTCTGTTTCATGAGACAATACAACATTCAACTAGAGCAATCTAGATCACAAATTTCTGTACCAGCTTTTTTGTTAAAGCAAAGGGAAGTTGTCAAAATAAAACAGTAATTTCTGAATTCAAAACAGAAATAATTCACAGAAAAAAGAAGCAAAATAAGTATAGCGTTGTGACGATGTTGCTTTTGTACTTGTAATTTTATTTTTCGGCCCCTAAGTTGTTTTAGCTTCTTGTTATTATTGTTATTTCTTCGGGACTATCAGCTCTGTTCCCACGTTGTATTCTAAGTTGTTGTAGACAAGCAGTAGCGCGATAAAGGTCCAATTTCTGTATAACAATGCCCAACAGAGCAAATAGTAATACATTTTTTTTGCGCCCAATCCACTACAGATATCACTACGTTAAAAGTTTTTATTCTGCTATCTACTCCGCTATAAAAGACGACGAAGCTTGTAACAGAGCATAAAAAACTCGATCAATTTGTCAAAAATTCTATAATTTTTATACATGGCTCTGCTCTATGCCTTGTTCATATTCAAAGCCGGAGCAAAGGCAAAAAACAAAGGACTCCAGAGCAATATACCATTGTCAATCACTGAAACAAATATAACATTTTAAAAGTACTTTAACAATTATTTAAAGCAGTGTTTTCAATATTTAGTACATATTTTAGCCAAATCTGATAGTGAAATTAGCAACGAATCGTTGATTTTGATAAACGTACTGAAAACTGTTTCTCTGGCTTGCACCAGCTTAGGTTAGGCTGAACTAACCGGTTCGTGAGGATGAATGAGTCCGTAGTGTTGCCATAAGTTTGTTTAACGACCAAACTGAAAGACTGTAGTGTAAGCCAGTTAAATTAAAACAAAATAGATTTTGCTGGCGCTAATGTTCAGCGCAGACATCAGATTAATGATTAATTTTATTAACAAATGCTTTCCCTTTTATGGGAATTTTTCTTACAATACTATTACAATATTTTTGTACAACACTTACACACTAAAAATAACTACAAGTTAACCCGTTGTGGGTTTAAAACTTAAAAAAAATTATTTTTTTGCCGGCTTATGCCGGTGTTTTTCACTTTATTACTTTTACATGAGCAAAATACAACTGAAATACAACTGAACTTAAAACTATATTAGTATGGCTTTTTATTAATTCTTAGCGACGGCCCAATTGCAGCGGCGTCGCATCGTTGTTGGTATTTTCATATGTTGCAGTGGTATCGTATCACTGCCAATGTTCCCATCCGCTGGTGACGCGCGGTTGACGTTTGTTGGATGCTCGTATAGAAATATGAAGCTAAGGTATGCGCAGTACTTGCAGTGCGAACTATGTTCCCACGGAGCGGTAGTGAGGCATCAGCATTTATTTCATATGCATGCGCGTTTTGTAACTGGAGTGAAGAATGCAGGTGGCTTATGTTGTTGATATCATATCACCAGTAATGTTCCCATGATGTGAATATGCTTAGTCAGCGTTTATCGCATTCTCGTGTGCTGCGATGTGACTTAGAGAATGCAGGCAACCCACTATGTGAATGTTTGTGAAGTTTGAATGTGTGTGGTGTTAACTCCTCCCCTCTTAAAGACGGTTGTCCTCGATCGTCTGAAAAATTTGAAAAGTCCTTACTTCGGGTACTGGGACTTGGACTTGCCTGGTTGTTTCTTGGCTCTGGCTGCCTTGAGTGATTGATTGTAATGGTTGCTCTGTAGGTTTATTTGTTTTTTTCCTGCAGTGCCTCCTGAGGCTGGCAATGACAAGGATAACTAGGATTATGGTAATCCCTGAGAATATTCGGTTGGCCGTGTTTTCTGTTTGGAGGGACTGGATTTTTATAGTGTTGTTCAAGTGTAACTCGCTAAGGGCTTCGAGTGACAAAAGTTTGGTGAAGCTCTCCTCCCTTGGATTTGGCTGTGCTATTGCTGGCATCACCCTTAAAGGAGGTGTTTCGAAATTCCTATAAGTTCTGCCGTTAGCTATTACCGTCTCATTTTTGAAGTTCAGTATATAGGTGCCATTTATTTTGCGCATATCTCCGCTGATACTTATATTGCCATGGTAATCGTTAAGGAATAGTATTCCTGGGGCAATTAGCTCGTCTCTTGGTATGTGGTGGCAATTTATCATGGGGCACGAAGAATTAAGGCTTTTAATTAGGTTAGTTATACAAAAGTCATTTTTTAAATCTAACAATTCGTCTTGCTTACAAATGCTAATTGAGTTATATTTTTTACAACTAGTTTTTATTCCGAATATTTCTTCTTTATTTTGAATAATATTATTGAATTTTAAATTAATCATTATATCTTTTTTTATTACTGATTTTATAATAAAATTGTTATAAATTACTTCTGTAGTTAATGGAATTTTCAAGACGTACAAAATAGAAGTTGAGTTGCTTAATACGCTAACTTCGGCTAATTCTAGAGCCTCTTCCATTGTGTTGAAGGGCATATTTTCCTTATTAAACTCCTTAATGGATATTTCAATTTCTTTCCTATTCAAAATCATGGAATTTATAATACCTAATCTAGCCCATTGTATGGCATATTTTATGTTAATTATTTCTTCTTTTATAAGCCTAATTTTATTTTGTAAATTTAAAGCGATTTCGTTTACAATTACCTCTTCGTTCTGAAAGGTACTTAATATATCGTTAGTGATTTTCGTTAAATTATTTATCTGCTGCTTAAAAGCATTGTTTATATAATATTGCTTATTATTATTGTTAATTAGTTTTTCTAAATTACCATTTATCATAATTAGGTCGTCATGATCTGGGTTTCCTGCCAGGTATTTCCAGGCAGTGCCAAGGATATCTAGGGATCTTCTTTGTCTGGGACTATGAGGAGGCTCTACGATTTCCAACATTTCAATAGCTTGTTGGGCCTCGTGTTGCAAGGTGGGATAAATAGGATTTTCGGTGGTTAAAACTTTGTCTATCATCTCAGTAATGTTTTGCAGAACTTGACGGTAGACTGCGGTATCAATGATGTGGATAAAGTTAAGGGTGCCATCCTTGATTTTGGAGAAACCATTATCGATGGTTATTAAGTGGGATGAGGAATAGTCGTGAATTTGGACTTCTCCCTGGGTAGTGCAGGCGAGTAGGCTGGAGAGAAAAAAAAATAAAAATTTTGGGGATACGACCATTTTATGAAATTTCCTTACTCTATTTATTCGAAGTTTTGTGAAATTTATTTGTTAAATCGTTCGCCTATGGCGTGTTAATCGATGGAAAATTCGTTACATGGAGGTAAGATAAGAAATGAGAAAAAGTGATTTTTCTTCTTTAAAAAAAATTTTTTTATATTTTTTATTGTTATATTTTTATCAGCTCCTTATCAGCCCTTTGTGCACCGTCTTCCCTGATTGGGTTATGACTGTGGAGTTCCTGTCTTCTCTGACGACCTCCTTCCTGTACCTGGGTGTAAGCTTATTGCCTACTCTTTTGTTTATTCTGACATAGATGATGTCATTGGGACTGTAAATTTTGAAGATTGATCTTTTTTTATTGTGGAATTCTAAATCTTTTATTTGTTTTTCAGCTAAGTTTTTTATGTTTTCTTGCCTGTGGTTTTCCAATTGTTCGGGGTCGGTACTTACAGTCCTTCCGAAAAATACTTCTATTGGTTTTCTCTTAATTGTCGAATGGATGGAATAATTGTACTTGCAGAGTGATCTGTTAAGTAGATCTTCGAAGCTATCGTGCGTCCTTTCACTTTTCACGCATCGCATTATTTCTGAAAGGGTGGAATGGAAGCGTTCAACCTGGCCGTTGACAGTACTGGTGTAAGGGGGTGTCTTGTAAATCTCTATTCCGTATTGGTTTTCGAGCATAAAGGTTATGGTTACAGAGTTTAAGGATTTTTCGTTATCAATAACGATTTTTTCTGGGATACCAAAAGAGGTTAGCAATTCTTGAAGGGGTTGTTTTATATCCTCTGTCGCCCTTGATCTAAGTACTTTCGCTTGGGCGTATTTAGAGAATTTGTCGATGGCTGTGAGGATAACCTTATTGTTTGTGTGATATATATCGATATGGACAATGTGTCCTGGGTAATTGGGAATTGGGGTTGCTTGTATGATTGGGGCAGTCGGATGTCTTTCGTACTTATTTTCATTGCATATTTTGCATTGTTTTGTGATTCTTTTTATTTTAGCAGTCATTTGCGGGAAATAGCATTTATCTAAAAGCTGTTTTTTATTTTCTATTGCATTTCGATGAGCTCTATTATGCTCCTTTATGATTTCTGTTTCTTGTTCCGCTTCGTTCAAGATATCCTTTATGAATTTGCGGGTATAGAGTACTCTGTATCTGCTAAAATGAGTTTGGTATATGGGTCGCCCCTCGGCAGTGTCTGGCAAGCGCTCCGATTGTATTTCTGCCATGAAAAGCTCTCAGTGAAAACTCATCTGCCTTGCAGATGCCGTTCGGAGTCGGCATAAAACATGTAGGTCCCGTCCGGCCAATTTGTAGGGAAAAATCAAGAGGAGCACGACGCAAATTGGAAGAGAAGCTCGGCCTTAGATCTCTTCGGAGGTTATCGCGTCTTACATTTATGGCTCCGGGGTGCTAATAGGTGTCTCCCTATTAAAAAGTGCCCCGGGGTTAATGGTTCTAGGTCGGACGGTTGATTTGAGGAGGGCGTTAAGGGCGCGAGTTGAGGCAGGATTCTATCCTGCAAAGCAGGGTAGAGAATTCCTCAAGGGTGTACTTAAGGTTGGATGCTACCCTTTTGAAGTGAAATTTAAAACTTTTCACTCCCGCTTCCCACAATCCCCCCCATGTGAGGAGCAGACGCAGGAATAAAATGCCAGTTCAGATTTTGGTATGTATAGGTTTTTACTACCTCTGCGCGTGAGTCAGCCATGAAGGTTTTGAACTCCGCCCTGAGGGCTCTTGATGCCCCGACAAAATTGGTTCCGTTGTCGGAATACATATTCTTCGGGCAGCCTCGTCGCGCAACGAATCTGGCAAAAGCCGCCTAGAATGACCGGGTGCTCAGATCGGTAGTCGCTTCCAAGTGGATGGCCTTAGTGGAGAAACACACAAAGAGGCAGACATATCCCTTGGACACGCGACAGCCTCGCCCTTGATAATCCTTTATCTCAAAGGGGCCAGCAAAATCTACCCCGGTGTTAGTGAATGCCCGGGTATAGGTGGTTCGCTCGGTCGGTAGAATGCCCATTAATTGTGTTTGTGCTTGTTTCCCATGCACTGCGCATATCTTGCACTTGTGAATTTCTGATCTTATCATGTTTTTCACGCGAGGTATCCAGTACTGTGTTCGGATCAGGCGCAGCATAAGCTGATTCCCCCCATGTAACGAGATTTTATGGACAAATCGTGTGATGAGACGAGATAGTCCACAATGATAGGGCAGAATTATGGGATGGCGTTCGTAAAACGAGAGGTCCTTGGACGCCGCGAGCCGCCCTCCGACTCTGATTGTCTCGTCCTCATCGAGAAATGGGTGCAAGGATTGTAAATCGCTCTTTGACTTGATTGACCCTTTTTCTTTGAGTGTTCTGTACTCCTCCTCATTGAAGGAGGTTTTGAGATGAGTCCTTTTGTAGAACCGTAGAACGTAGGACACAACTCTTAAAACCCGGGAACTGTCGGAAAACCTGTCTACAATATCTTCGTCTTTACGGTTAACCGAGGTTGTGTGCACTTGTAATCTTTTTTCTTCCATGGTTGTGG